>OU343218.1:166915179-167053889 GCA_910596185.1 Chrysanthemum makinoi
ATCATATATCCCGGCCTATTGATGGTGTAATAATCACCAAACACCCCTTTATGTATCATCGGGCGTGTTTGGTATTTGGTGCAACACTTACCAAACACCATTGATGCTGTAACATGGTGTTTGGTAACTACTACACCAATTACCAAACACCCCTGATGATGCTTCAAGGGTAGTTTGGCAACTGCTGCACCAATTACCAAACATCCTTTCGTCATTGTTATATTGACTTTTGTTTTTAATTAAACAGACACTGATGAAAGCCATGCAAGATCAAGTCACTGCGAAAACCTGCCTACTGAAGACGGATCAAGAACATCTGGATGAATTCCTTCAAAGTAAAAATTGTTGGCATATAGTTGGTGGGGCAAGTGGTTAGCGGCTATGGGCTTGAGTGCAAGAAGGAGCTCACAACCTAGCGAACGTTAGTGTACCCATGAACAAGTTTATGAGATGATGAGGCAACATTAGGTGGAACAAAACAGGCTGAGATTAGAAGCTGAGCAGACCAGACAGGCAGCTACAAGTACCCAAAATCGCCTTTAACGACTTTTTGGATTACTTTAACCATCAACAAGAACAAGCAATTTCTTCTTCACGGTATACTCCTCCCCGAATGTTTTTTCCCTTCCCCTAGTGTACACTCCTCAAGTGTTTCCGCGCAGCCCTATTTATTACAACTCAGCCTTTGCTCCCGGATACAACCCAGCCTTTGCTCCCAGTACTAGCCAAATAGCATGTGATGATGAAGATGGTGATGGTGATGGTGATGGTGATGGCGATTATGATGTGCTTCTGATGACGAGTAGGGATTTAGTTTGTGATTTGTATATGCATGCACATATTTGTATTAGCTTATTTGTGTCGGTATTTTCGAAAACTATGACTTCGTTTGGTTGTTTTGGAATGAATAAATGGACGTATGAATTTGAATAATTTTGTATCATTGTTTTGGGTGATTTACAGGTTCAGATTTGGTAGATTTTTTCCTTAAAAAAATATGAAAATGTTGCAGTTTTTAGCTGCATTTTTTTGCTTACAGCCACTTTTTGCGATGACACGTGTCGTCGCAAAAAGTGGTTATCATATTTTGCCTGCAGCCACCTTTAGCGACGGTAATTGTCGTAAAGTGGTATCCTCGGCCAATGAAGTATTATTTTAATAATTTACATTTTATTTATTTAATAACTGGTATTATATATTTATATTTTATTAATTTAGTTTGAAAGGGTTAATAAAGGTTGTCAAGATCGGGATCCTACCCAGGATCGTTTTTGTCTTTGCAAGATCGTGATCGTAAGATCGGATCGGGATCTTAAGATCCTACTCTAATGTTATTTCTTAATAGTTTATGTAATTTTATACAAATCTACAAATTCTAATACATTATAACCACAAAATACTATGAATGTTTCATCTAAATGTTGTCCTAAATTATGATTATAAAATGTTTAAAAAGATTAACATGTTATTTTTTGAATTCTACAAACAAACAACCCATAAATTTGTAGTTTTTTAGTTTGTAATCCGAGAAGAGTAAGATCGGATCGGATTAGATCGTAAGATCATATGGTCAAGATCGATCCTATAAGATCTTAAGCTTGCAAAGATCCTATGTAGGATCCGGATCGTTTTTGCTTTACAGTATCGTAAAATCGTAAGATCCTAAGATCAGGATCGGGATCCTGACAACCATCCGTTAATTGCTTGAAAATGTATCATAATTGTCACTTTTTGTTATTATGTGTATTGAATTTTTTTTTTCTTTATTGTGTGTACTGAACTTTCAAATTTGAATCATTGTTTGTGACCATTTTACCCTTACTTTTTTAAAATTTTGAAAGTTAAAATGGTCATTTTACATGGCTGAATAGTCACAAAATTCACACAATAATCGAAATTTAAAAGTTTAGTACACACAATAAGAAAAAAAAGTTCAGTACACACAATAACAAAGAGTGTCAAGTATGATATATTTTCAAGTAATTAACCTAATTTGAAAACTACCTTTAGCGACAACATGCGTCGTCGTTAAAAGTACGTGGACCCCACACCGGACAAGCGTTGAAGCTAAGTTCATGTGGCCCCACTTGGCGTCGCTAAAGGCTCTGACTTTTCGTCATATGGCAACGACTCGTTGGCGACGACATGTCATCACCAAAACATTTAGCGACGACTAAAGTGGACTTCTAGCAACAAATCCTTCCGTCGCTAATAGTTGAAATCCTTGTCAGTGTTAGGAGTAGGTCGGGGACCGGGTCTCGAAGGCTAGAAAAAGTAAACAAAAAGATCATGTCACTAGTTATTTAGTGTAGACAGTTTAAAGATCACAATTTTATAAGTTAAACAAACAACACTTAAAATTCTCATTACAAAAGTTGGTGTTTGTACACACACGTCGACCGTGATTTACTAAAATATAGGTGTAACTTTTTCAACGTGAAACTTGTTGTTTTGTTCCTCTGGCGATTTGTTGTTGGTTAAAATTTTGACGTAGTTACATATATAAAAGGTTTATATAAGAGGAAGCAAAGGTCTTATTCAAAGAGGCCAATTAGATATATTTTGTTTGCTAATGCCGGCCAATCAGGGGCAGAGGTGGAATTTGAAGTAATGAGGGCTGAACTTAACGTAAAATATTATAGCATAAATATCACTCCAAAAATAAATCTATAGTTCTTTCAACTCATGATTCAATTTAACACCACAATAATTAGGGATTAAGCTAAACTTGAAAAGAAGAATTTGACAAGTAGATTTATTTTGACGCGTATTTGATTCGTTGAGTTATTTGAAATTTGAATTGGAAGAAGAGGCTAATTGCAAATATTATTTGGAAATTAACTTATCGGCCATATAACTAATGAATAAAGTGGACTGATTAGGGGTGGCTAACATTTACTAGTTACTCTACTAGCTCTGCCTTTATGACTAATTGCTTAAGGTCCTCACAACCTTAGAGAATTTAACAATGTATGGCTAAAGATGTTCGTTGGGTTAAAATCAGGCTAGACTTTAGTGAAACCAAAATCCATATATAACCTGTACTTTATGCAGAGTGACAAGATATATTCCCAATTTATATGCTACACGTAACGCGTTGATTGAAAATAACTTTTATCGAATATATGATGACAATTACCCCGATTAGACAACATAACGCATTCGGAAACATGCATCCCCATCATGGCATGTGTTTCACTACTTATAGTTATCCACATTTATCTATGGATAATTTTTCACCGTTTGGTTTGTTGTTAGGAATGATAATGTGACGGATTTGTGAATTTGGAATGATAATGGGTATGAAAAAGTGTATCGTTACATTGTTTATGTTTGGTTGATAAAATATAGGTATGAAAAAATGTATACATATTGAATTTTGTAGTAGAAAAAGAAGGGCCCACGGGAATGGATTTCATAGACACCAAATTGGTGTGTAATGAATCTATGACTATGATATACCCATTTCATTACCGGACCCGCAAAACAAACATAAAATCATAGTCTCATTCCCATTCAACCAAACCAAACGGGCCCTATATGAATGAGTGTTTGAGAATATTGATGCGTCACAAGTGAAAGGCATACACTGTTTACCATGACGAGATTTTCTTAAAAAAGATTCTTAAAATAAGTCAATGATAATAAAAGATGAAATACTCCGTAAGTGATTTTTACAGAAGGGCATCAAACATGTTGAAGATTTTAGGGTCATTTAGTATTAAACGAAATTTACTTGAGACTTATGCATTTCACGTTAAGCTCAACTGCAAGTTAAGAGATCAATGTGCGCATATTCATTAAGCTGACCTAATTCCGGTCTCAACTGTTGAGTTTATAATATATATAACATACAATAAACATGTAAACATCAAGAATACACAGCGGAAGACTAAAGATCATAACAAATAAATAATTAACTGAAAGTATGCGTAACGTACCTCTTGCGAATATCAGATCCTTTGAGCAACACAAAGAAGTGGTTTGAAGAGTTGTCCCTTACCGTTCTACAACTCAAACCAATATGGTGTAAGAATATTGTCTTACTACCACGTCTTGTACACACGAATTAACCAACGAATCAAGCGATTGCTAGATCTAACACAAGTCCTCGTTTAAGGAAAACGAAACCAAACTCCCTAACAATGGGGTGTTTGGCCGATTGGGACAAGAGAGAGGAGAGGAGAGATCTAGGGTTAATTCAATGCACAAAGTGTAGTAAAACCCTATAACCTAACCTTGTTTATATAGTAGATGGAATACTTTGGGAACAAGTTATGAATTAGGGCTTGGGAAAGCCCCATGGCCGGCCACTATGCAAAGCCCAAAGGAAAACCCATAACTTTTCCAAGTCTTTCCATTTCTAGTCCTTCCTCTTTTCATTTAACGGTCGTTAGTCATTTTTCCGTTAAATACTTAACGATCGTTAACCGACTTAATGTGCAATAATTAATCGTAAACATAAACATTAATTATTAACTTTAATTCTCATTCGCTAATGTGTGTAATCCCGTGGTCACGAGTTCGAATCCGGACATTCACATGTTTGTAAATATATACATTTCCAACTGCTCCCACTTGGATATGTTTACAAAACGTGAAATGACATTGGTTAGCGTCTACCAACACGCCAATGCCTCCGGTATTAACTCGTATGGTTTTCTCGGAGAAACCAAGTTTGATGATTCATCATCATATTCATCATTTTGTTTCTAATACCATGTTAATAAGAATATGGATCTCACTCATTTCTTACTTAACTATTCTGTTTCTCGCTTTATGTGATTGCTTAAGATTACCAATTCTTACAACATATTCCGTAAGACCTCGCATGGCCATGCAAACATCTTAACAACCCTACGAGGGGACCAGTAGTATTATACTTCAAAATAAATTTAAAGGAAACAAATCCCATTTTGACTACAAGCAGGATTCATAAATTTCGCAACACTTCTAAAACAACCCTTATAACTACCCGCCACGTTACGATAGCGCTAGATTGCTTCACAGAAATGCACTACATCCATGACATATCTCTTGCATCTCAAGTCTGAGGATAAATATTCATGATATACTTAATGACTAAGATCCATAAAGTATCATGCGCGGATAAGTCCTATACTCAATTCATTGAATATCATCTCGAATTAGTCATGCTAACGCATCAATATACTTTCCAAGATATTTTAACTAATAACTCGATTTGTCTTAATTCAATATCATTCCCATGTTATTGATTGACAACGGACTATTTAGAATAACTTAAGTTATTCAAGGACTTAAACATGCAAATATAGGACAACGTCATAATAAATGAATAATAAACATAACAAAATACTTTATTTCATTTCAATAATAATGTTTACAATATCCTTTATCTAAAATACTTAGTCACAGATGGGCATGAAACTACTAGCTAAACGAAGTCCAAACTTATCAGACAAATAATTAAGTTTTTCACCGTAAGGCCTTCTTAAAGGATCTGCTAGGTTATCATCTGTGTGAACTTTGAGCAACTCAATTTCACCTATCTCGACTTGCTCTCTAACATAGTGATATTGTCTAGGATAGTGTCTGGTGCCCTTCATGACTCCAAGTTCATGGGCAAAAGTAATTGCATGCCTAATTTTCACAATATACTTTAATAGGATTTTCAATCGACAGCATAACACCAAGCCCCGAAACAAACTTCCTTATCCAAACAACTTCCATGGCAGCCTCGACGCTATATGTACTCACTTTCTAGCAGACATCGCAAGTGTTGTCTGCTTACTCTTCCAATCCACAAAGACCCCCATTGATGACAAAAATGTAACCCGCTTTGAGACTTCGTATCATCTTTGTCACACTTCCAGTGATGCATCGCAGAACCTGTAATGCATGCTTCGCTTCGATTTCCCCATACACTATGAACATATATCTTGTAGCCTTAAGGTACTGAGAATATGCTTAATGCCAGCCCAGTGAATTTCACCCGGATTCGTTGATACCGACCGGTCAAGTTTTGAGCAAACGCCACATCGTGCCTTGTGCATCGCATCACAGTACATGATAGATCCTACAAATCGAAGCATAAGGAATTTTCTTCAGACGCGCCACCTCAGAGGTGTTGAAGCACAGCCTTGGCTACTCAAACCATGATTTACTTGCATTGGCAAAAATCCCTTCTTGGAATTTTGCATATTGAATCTCTTCAATATTTTGTCAATGTAAGCACTTTGGCTTAAACCAATTATCCGCCTTGATCTATCCCTCAGAGATCTTGATTCCGAGTATGTATGCCGCTTCCCTAAGTCCTTCATCGAAAAACATTTACCAAGATAGGCTTTCACCTCATTTAGACTTGGTATATGATTTCCTATGATTAATATGTCATCGACATACAGAACAAGGAGAGTAACACGACTCCCACTAGCTTTGTGATATACACATGGCTTATCAAGATTCTGAGTAAATCCAAAACTTTTGATTTCTCCATCGAATCTTTTATTCCATTGCCTTGATGCTTGCTTCAGTTCATAAATGGACCTCTTAAGCTTGCATACACGGTTAGGAAACAATGGATTCACAAACCCTTCCGGCTGTGCCATATAAATGTCTTCATCTAGACGGCCATTCAGAAAAGTGGTTTTGACATCCATTTGCCAAATCTCATAGTCATAGTGTGCAACTATAGCTATGCGAATCCTAATAGCTCTTATGTCCGCTACAAGAGAGAATGTCTCCTCGTAGTCAATGCCATAGGTTTGAGTAAAACCTTTAGCCACTAGACGAGCCTTGTAGGTGTGTACATTGCCATCCATGTCAGCTTTCTTCTTGAAGATCCACTTACTTCCAACGATTTTGCATTGGGAGGAAGGTCAACTTCAATCCAAACTTCATTATCTTTCATGGATTGCATTTTCCCATTCATAGCAATCTGCCATTTATCCTTCTACGGATCGCATGGCAGCCTTTATAGTTGGCAGTTCATTAAGATCCCCAACCATATTTTCCTCCACCTCTACGTTAAGACATAGACGGTCAGGTGCACGTATAGTCCTTTCGTCAGACTCACGAATGGGAACAACTTCAGGAGGAGCACCTAAGCTTTCCGGTTCTTCTTGAAGTTGGCTAGTATTTTCAGAAGGTGTTGTATCTTCTTGATCATATTCCAGATCATATACTCTCCCACTAAGTTCTTGAGATATGAGATTCCTTTCAAGGAAATCTCCATACCTAGCCACAATGACTTTGTTCTCAGCTGGGTAGTAAAAGTAGTAACCCATAGTTTCCTTAGGGTATCCTAGAAAGATACACTTAACAAATCTGGCTTGGAGCTTATCAGGTGTGTCACGTTTAACAAACGCTTCACATCCCCTGCACCTTTAAGTACGAAAAGTTGGGAGATTTTCCAGTCCATATTTCATATGGAGTTTTAACAACCTTCTTTGTTGGAACCATATTCAAAATGCGAATAGCAGTTTCAAGGGCATAATCCCAAAAAGTAAAAGGTAGAGTCGTAAGTTCAAACATTGATCGTACCATGTCAAGTAAGGTACGATTTCTCCTTTCAGATACACCATTTTGTTGTGAAGTATAAGGAGATGTGAGTTGCTGGATAATTCCACACTCAGCTAAGTAATCTTTGAACTCTTGATTTATATACTCACCACCTCTATCGGATCGAAGAGCTTTAATCTTCTTACCGAGTTGTAATTCTACTTCACTTTTGAAAACCTTAAATGTTTCAAAGACTTCATGTTTATCTTTAAGTAAATAAACATAACCATAACGACTGAAATCATCCGTAAAGGTTAAGAAGTAGGAAGCACCGCGTTTTGACACATGTCTAAGTGGACCACACACATCAGTGTGTATCAATCCAAGTAGATCAGAAGCCCTTTCCACTTGTGGTGAAAAAGGTTTCCTTGTCATCTTCTCAGCTATGCAAGACTCGCATTTGTCAAATGATTCATCACTGACCGTTTGTAAAAGCCCATCGTGTTGCAGCTTTTCCATGCGTTTCTTGCCAATATGGGCAAGGCGACAATGCCAAAGATAAGAAGAGTCACGGTTCAACTTGCTCTTCTTATTGCTAATGCTATACAACGAATTATTTTCATTAGATATACAACCATCCATATCAATTTCAAACACACCAAGAATTGGAATTGCATTAAAGTAAAAAACATTATTTAAAGAAACTGAAATTCCATAACTTGTAAAAGTGTGCACAAAACCAATATCTTTTAACAAAGAAACTGAAATAACACCCCTAACAATGGATGGTGCATAATGACAATTATTTAGTTCTAAAATTAAGCCCGAAGGCAACACTAAATCAACAGTCCCTATGGCTTCGGCATTAACCTGACGCTTTCCATTGCCAACGTACAAGTATCTTTCTCCACATGTCAGCTTCCTTGCTCCTCTAAGTCCCTGCGATGTATTACAGATGTGAGTACCACATCCTGTATCATATATCCAAGAATTTTGCTTATGAGGAAAAGAAAATAATTCAAACATAAAAATACCTGATAAGCTAGGCACCATCTTATTTTTATTCTGAAGGCCCTCATTGAGATAAACTGGACTGTTCCGCTTCCAATGACCACTGGTGAGTTGCAGTGGTGGCAAGTTAAATCCTTCTTAGGATTCTCCTTTTCTTTCCGTGGTTCTTCTCGTGGTGGGATGACAACTTGCTTCCCCTTTCCTTTTCCTTTCCCTTTCTTATCTCGCTATGCGGCTTAGGCTTATTCACCCTACCACCCTGTATTGCGAGCAGCAGTGTAGGAGCCTTCTTTGGCAATCTCTTCTCGAAGTCTACAAGCATTGCATGTAACTCATTCATCGCTCTTTCCCCCGTGCAATGCATGTTAAAATTTCGGACAAAATCACCAAATCGATCCTGATAAGTGGAGTGATTGATGAGGCCGACACATACATCATTCGAGTAACCACAGTCGAGCTTCTCCAATTGATCCAAGTGATGTTTCATCTCGAGGACGTGGTCGGAGACAAATTTGCCAACCTCCTCGCTTGCAGCCTATGAACCTTTTCAATAAGTTCATATAGTTCAACTGCAGTGGCTTCTCAAACATACGTTTGAGTTCATCTAGCATGCTCATAGGCGGATAGTGCTCAAATTGTTTTTGCAATTGAGCAGACATCCCCGAAAGCATTAGACACGCCACATCATTGTGCTTCTCATATTCAACACGATATGCCTCTCGTTCAAGAGCAGTTGCCATGTTGGGAGGAGCATCAGGCAGAGGTGTAGTCAAAATTTCAACCCTTTGGCAACACGAAGGATGATCCTAAGTGAACGATGCCAATCATTGAAATTAGGGCTAGTCAGCTTGTCCCTTCCAATCATATCTTTGAAAGCGGAACTCATTAAGCTCATAGTGTTTTCGAGTTGAGCCATCTCAGTAAAAGTTCAAAAACCATAATTAGTATTTTGATAATTTTCCTTTTCAATAAACAATTAAATACCCAAGGTTCATATTCATATAACCAATTAATATTTATTGAAAACTAGGATCCAAATTGTCATAATTTCATCACGTCAGATGATCTGCTAGTAATGAACCTTATACAAAATGGTAGAGCTTTTGCTGATAATTGATTAAATTAATAATGATTGAGGTCTTCCCCAATTTTAGATCTATCATAATTTAGTGTATATCACTTAAACATGAAAGACATACAATAAAAGCAGAACCATGATAAAACATGCATGTAATTATCATGGACATTAAATTACACTTAACAATTAATGCAATTAAAACAGAGTTACGCAATACACATAAAGTTGCATGCATCCTATTAAAACTTTAGTTTACAAAACCCTAATTAGGGCACCAATAAAAACGCCCCCCCCCCTTAAAAATTAGGGTTTAGGTTTTGCAAACCCTAGATCTACGCATACAAATAATAACACATTCATGTTTATTTTAATTATGTGTTTCAGTAATTAATTACTTGTTATACAAGGCTCGTGATGCCACTGTTGAGTTTATAATATATATAACATACAATAAACATCTAAACATCAAGAGTACACATTGAAGACTAAAGATCATAACAAATAAATAATTAACCGAAAGTATGCGTAACGTACTCTTCATGCAATATCGATCCTTTGAGCAACACAAAGAAGTGGTTTGAAGAGTTGTCCCTTACCGTTCTACAACTCAAACCAATATGGTGTAAGAATAGTGTCTTACTACCACGCTCTTGTACACACGAATTAACCAACGAATCAAGCGATTGCTAGATCTAACACAAGTCCTCGTTTAAGGAAAACGAAACCAAACTCCCTAACAATGGGGTGTTCGGCCGATTGGGACAAGAGAGAGGAGAGGAGAGATCTAGGGTTAATTCAATGCACAAAGTGTAAGAAACCCTAAAACCTAACCTTGTTTATATAGTAGATGGAATACTTTTGGAACAAGTTATGAATTAGGGCTTGGGAAAGCCCCATGGCCGGCCACTATGCAAAGCCCAAAGGAAAACCCATAACTTTTCCAAGTCTTTCCATTTCTAGTCCTTCCTCTTTTCATTTAACGGTCGTTAGTCATTTTTCCGTTAAATACTTAACGATCGTTAACCGAACTTAATGTGCAATAATTAATCGTAAGCATAAACATTAATTATTAACTTTAATTCTCATTCGCTAATGTGTGCAATCCCGTGGTCACGAGTTCGAATCCGGACATTCACATGTTTGTAAATATATACATTTCCAACACCAACGTAGCCAGGGTTCAGGGGGCAGCGTCTTGACCTAAACGACATGTACGTTTGGTCATACTCCAATTGAATCCACGATTGCTTTACCACCAATTGTATCTGCTCACGTCAAAAGCGAACCATTAATTGAATTTAACCGAACTTGTTTGTTAAACTCTTTGGTCTAAATTTACGTGTTTTGCTCTTCTTCATGTGTCTAGCATTCAAGTTTCTTACTTGAAGTATCCTGATACAAAATTCGCAACCTAAATAAGGAATATGATCTGAATATTGTATTTGGTAGAGTGAATGTTTCACGCAATTCAAAAGTTATCTAAGACAATATAATTACGACTAGCATGGTACCCATGCTATGCTGCAGTGATAGCGAGATTACAGTGGTATCGAGGATGCAAAAACACAAGCTAATTTGGAAAAATGGTAAAATCATGGCATAACTCAAATCAAATTGATTCTAATTATATGTTCCATAACATTCAAATTCAAAGATAAAACATTCATGGGGTAAAATCTGATGAACTTTGGATTAAATTTTAATATTCGTATTTGAACCATTCTTTTAAAGGTTAATGGTCCAAAAAATACATGAACTTGTCACATTTTACTATTGTGACAATAAACTTTTAATTTTCATATTAAAACCAAAAACTTTCTTAATTACCCTTATTCTAACCAAACTTGACACGTGTCACACTTAATCCTTTTATTACCCGATTAATCCAACTCTTACCCGTTTTAGCATTTTGGGGGGCCTTTTTTGCCAACATTCGAAACTACTAAAAGTAAATAGAAAAAGTAAATATTCCATCAAAAATTCCACGATCTAACAAAATTTCCATCAAAACCAAGATGGTTGTCCATCAGATCCAAATAACCAAATCACAAAAACAACACATCCGCAAAAATCCCAGACCTCGATCTAATCCAAACACACAATCAAAAAATCCGCCACACACAAACAAAAACCCAGATTCATCACGACTTCCATATGATGCTGTCAATCAATAACCAAAAGCAAATCTGACATCTTCGACGAATATCATCAATTCCAATCAAACCCTAATTACAACCGAAAAAATTAGCAAGCTTGAACCAGTCCCTGAACCTAAGGTAAGGTAGTTACAGCCACGAATGGAGATGATGGCTAGTTTCAGTTAAGACAAAACAAAAGGGGGAGGGTGTGGCTGATAAGATGGAGTACGGGTTTAAATCTGGATTTGGTGTTTGGGAGTTAAGTGTTAAAAAGGATTACGGTGGTTAAATGGGTTTTAGAGGAGTGTTGGCTGCTTAATGATTGAGATCACTGATGTTGTGTAAAATTTTAAGGTAAAAGAATACTGGTGGTGTGATGATTAGAGCCTGAAGATTACAACTCAGGGAGTGTGCTGGTTAAAAGTCAGGGTATGAAAAGGAGCAAAAGTTGTTAGGTTTCAGGGTGTCGTTGTTACAACATCAGGGGATGATGAAGCTCAGTGGAGTGAATCAGAGATACGGGTTAGTGATAACGTCATGGTAATAACAATTCAGGGCAGAATAGGGGTCTGATAAGAATCAAGCGTGAAAACCACAATCAGGACCATGAGAGCAAAACAACCATGAATGTTGTTCATGTATCTAAACATAGAGTGCCTGAAACCGCAGAGTCACTGAACCCATGGAGATTCTGAACGTGAGCTCCTTGAACTTTCAGGGAGTGATACGAGTGGGGGATATCATAGCTGTTGCAACATCAGGGAGTATGTTGTATGGTTGTAAGTCATGTCAGGGAGGAATAAAGATCAGACAAAAAGTAAATTTACACGTGGCACCCTTAAACATTGTATTTACTTTTAGTAGTTTCGAATATTGGCAAAAAAAGGCCCCCCACAATGCTAAAAGAGAAAAGTTTGATTAATTGGGTAATAAAAGGATTAAGTGTGCCACGTGTCAAGTTTGGTTAGAATAAGGGTAATTAAGAAAGTTTTTGGTTTTAATAGAAAAATTAAGAGTTTATTGTCACAATAGTAAAATGTGAAAAGTTTATGTATTTTTTGGACTATTAACCCTTCTTTTAATTATATGGTTACTGTCAAATTAAAACATTTCCATATCATTAAATCTCTTTTCATTTCAAAATTTATCAGTTACGAAAATATTAATGCTTGTCTTTAGAGCTGGCAATTTCTGACACGGACCTGTTAACACGCATTACACGACCTACCCGCCTTAAAGGTTTCGTGGTCGGTCTTAATAGTATCGTGTCTTAACAGTCCGGACATGTTAAGACACAAATAAAATTAACGGTTTCAGTGTCTTAACAGGTCCGGACCTGTTAAGACACGTAAGAGACCTCGTTAAGATGTTATATATATATGTTCAAAAATAAACCCTAAACACTTCATCTTTCTCTCGCCTCCAATCCTAAAACACCAATATCACGAGACCAAAGAAATCTGTACCTCACGTTTTCTTCTTTTCCCACCTTCCTTTCATTCATTTAATATCATTTAATATATTTTGTTGGGTATGTCATTTTTCTGCATTTGTTGATGTATTTGACCCATCATATTTAAAGATCATTTGTTTTCTTTAATATAAACTTTTGATCTTCATCTGTGTTTGCTTTCTTCAGGGGATTTGTGTTTTTTTGTCGATTTCAGGTGAGATTTTATTTTCCATTTTTCTTTTTAAGTTGACTTGACTTTTGGTTATATGTTTTGATCCCGGTTCGAAACTGAAATGAAATTGCTATTTTGGGATACTTGTTAGTTTAGTTAAGTAATTGAAATTCATAAGTTTAATAGGCTATAGTTACTTATTGCCGTATTAGTGTATTAGTATTAGAGAGTGGTAAATTAACCTTTAGAAAAAAATAATAATATTCAACTAGTTGCGAGTGAAATAAGCTATCTATGAGGAGCACATCCGATGGTGAACCTTTAAAGGCTTGAGTCGAAGTGTCATACTATGCTATTAATTAATATACGTTTCTTAAGGTTTACGGATACTATGACATGGAAAGTTTAGAAGAGGTTAATATTGTCTATAGTTTGTTTTCATCAATTTCATGGTTTATGTGTCCATCAATATCTTGATTTATTTGGCTGTTATTTGGTTTCACTTTTAGAGAGGTTCACTCAAAGTGCTTATTTTATCATGCTTGTACTAGAGCGTTGCCGTGTTGTATCTTCTGCAATGTCGAGTTTGGAAGAGCCTTCAAGATGGACAAGTTGCCAAGCCTCAAGAACATTGATCTTTCTCATCGATTTTCATCGATGGATGCAAGACAAGTGGAGGCGACTCTGGGATGGGACATTGCTGGATTGAGGGAAATACTTCTACCTCGTCGAATAGCGATGAGTATGTGTCTTAACCTTTGCATTTTAGTTTAGTTATATAAACTGAAGCATGGAGATTTTGGTATATAGTATTTACTTAGCAACTTGCATATGTTCAGGGAAGATTTTGAGTATGAGCAAGAAGCGTTCACATGGAGACACCATTCACGTGATATGCCTCAAAATGGAAACCTTGCAGCTTATGGAAATCGGGTGTGAAACGCAGCCCCAATAGAGTCGTTGTTTAGTTTTGTCGTTAAAGTTCTATATTGGTTTCTTTCCATCTGATACTTGGTATATTAAATGTTTCAGTCAGCTGCGTAGTCATCTTTAGATTGCATATGATTATTAAAGGTTTTCTAATACTCGTCTTCTCGATATGTTACTTATCGAGGTCTGCATCCAGTTGTAATGACACTAGGAAATCTGTTGCAAAGGAGCTGATGTGTTTACAAGAGAAGCTTGATTCTCTAACACTCGTGAAAATCAAACCCCGAGTGTGGAACCGCGGTGTCTAGCATGGAAAAGGTTACGCATTTAGAAGAGGATGCTAGCCAGAGAAGTCCTGACGGGACAAGCACAATCGATAGCAATGTCGATCTCAACAAGATATAATGTTGCTTGATGTTAGTGTTGAATCGGATGCTTCAAACTCGGTCAACGTTTGAAGAGGGGATCCAAGAAGGAACAACCCGAGAAGGAAGAACCCGAGATAAATGTCTTTGAATAATGTTGCTTTGTACTGTAAAATCCAATAATGTTGCTTTGTACCTGTAACTTATTAACCATTCTGTTAACGCTTTGTTTTGGCTCACCTTTTGGGCATTAGATATGGAAAGTGCACGTATTGTTTCGTTATGTATTTGGTATAAATTTAGTATTTTTGTTAACAGGTCCCTTAACAGGTTCGTGTCGTGTAACCTGTTAATGTTTGTGTCGTGTCGTGTTCGTGTTCGAAAAAAATGACACGATTTGTTATCGTGTCGTGTTCGTGTTCGACCTTAACAGGTTCGTGTCGTGTCGTGTCGGATCTGTTATGCCAGCTCTACTTGTCTTTTAGGGCATGTACAATTAGTATCGAGAGTAGTTTATTTAGTATTTGTACGTCTTAATAGTTCGCCTTTAGTTGTTGTACAATTAACATCAATTATTGTACATCTTAAATTTTAAGACAATCACATATGACATATACATGCATTATAAAGAAGCAAAATATTGATCTAACCGAATATCTTGTAACATCACTGCAAGAAAATTGTGACTGGCGACACATAGATAATAGTGTCAATTGAAAGTTATAAAGTGTCAAAACAATTACAAAAGAGTCACTAAAAGAACAAAAACTGTCACTAAATTTTTTATGTCTTTCGTCTGCACATAAAAAGGGTCAACTAAAGATGGCATTGGTATAGACCTATATAGTAGCACAAAAAATGAAGGTATGTATGTCTTGCTTTTGTGACGCAATTTCTCATGAAAAAATTGTCAATATAACCCAAAATTATCATTTTCTCTCTACGATTTTTTTACAAGTATCTATAAAGACCTAGTTTTAGTGACACTATTTTTGTGTCTCTACCAGCGCTGTCAGATGTCACTTACTGTATTGGTTCCGGGTTCGAAATAACCATAGAAAAGGATAAGAGCAATATTGAATGTTTAGCTGCGTTAGATGCCCAAATTTTCTTTTGCAACTTTATTCTTTCATGTCCTTATATCGGCTATGTAAATGCAAGAGATCATCCTCGGGCATACACCATAGCTAGTATTGGTAGAATAAATAAGTTACAAGTATAATAAGGCCCGTTTGTTATCCCGTATTTGACTTTTAGATTTGGCAAAAGTACAGTCAGTTGTTTGGTACATTTATATGCAAGGACGGACTCAGAATTTTTAATGCGGGGTTGCATAAAAAAATGTTTGGCTAACTAAAGTTACACCGTAAGAAACGAAAGTAAAAAAAAAAAAAAAAAGCGTTTTGAGGGTTACACATACCACAAAAACGGTAGTTTTGAAATCTTTTGGCACTTCCTGACCTAAAATCAGGTGTAGCCCGTACCACACCCGACATACATGTGGATCCGTCCATGCTTATATCGGTTTTGATAATTGTATTCATGTCTAAATATATGGGTTTCATCAAATCCTATCCCACTAACTTGGTTTTCATATTTTAATAATATAAATCAATGTTTTCAAGATAGGAATCTTATTCATGATTGTTTTTATTGTTGCAAGATCGAAATCGTAAGATCGAATCGAGATCATAAGATCTTACGATAATTTCATTTTTTAATAGTATTTGTAATATTATTCAAATATACAAATTATTATATATAATAAACACAAAATTATATGAGTATTTCATTGCCCTAAATTTTGAATATGAAATGTTTAGAAAGATTCACATGTTATTTTTTAAATTCTATTAAAATATAATCCATAACTTTGTAGTTATTTAGTTTACGGTTCGAGAAAAGCAAGATTGGATAGGATTAGATCTTAAGATCCTACGTAGGATCGCTTTTGCTTTGTAGTATCGTAAGATCTTAAAATCAGGATCGAGATATTAACAACTATGATATAAATATTAATTCAAATAGGTGTGCCATATTATATTTTAATAACATATATAATAGATTGTTTTATTATATTTTTTTTTTCTTTTATCATTTAATTTAAAACCTATACTAAACTCAAATCGAAATATAAATTCAAATCTTGATCCTAATCCTAAAGCCATCTACAAAACCAAACGGTCCATAAAATGAAGAAGACAGGATGTGAGGGTTTTGTGGTACTTTTTTTATTTCTAGTATTTTATTATTAAGAAAGTTTATTTATTTTTAATTATGTTTTTACTTTTATTAGTTATTCTTTTCTTGAGATAACTTTTTCACTATAAATATAGGGTGTAGGGTTTCATTGTAATTAATCTTTAGATATTTGATTATTATAAACTACGGTATTTAAAAGTTTGCCTCTTGTTGCGGTTTTATTCCCTGAAGGTTTCATCCTCGTTATCAACCCTTGAATTAGGGTAATAAATTATCTTATGCGTCATGCGTCAGTTGGTATTAGAGCTTGTTAGTATTCTGGTGGTGATTGTTGTAGAAGGTCTTGCGTCAGTTGGCATCTAGAGCTTGTTAGTATCCTAGATGGTGAATGGCGTAGAAGATTTGAAAGCCCATACTGTTGGTGGGGTATGGTCTGGAGAGCACATGAAATCCATGAAAGAACTTGACAAGAGTTACACTATGCTAAAAGAGCTACGTTTCGTGATCATAGGTGGGACATCGATCCACAAGAATCGCAAGGGTTACAATTATGCTAGTTCAAGAATTCATCCAACCATAGAAGGATCTATTGACAACCATAGGTGCAACCAATCCCCGTTCAACCGTAGGAGGGTTGACGAATGAGAGGAAGAATGAAGAGGGAGATTTGACTACCAACAATCAAATAGTTTCATTCAAAGTTTTGATCAATAATAAGGTATATTCTTTAATTATTGATAATTATGGAGCTAGGAATTTGGTGTCGAGAAAAATTGGTTAATTATCTTTATTTACCAATTGAGATTTGTCTTTGTCTGATTAGAATTACACAAGTTTGTTGGGTTCCAATATCGATTGGTAGATCTTATAAACATGAAGTGTTATGTGAATTGGATGACATGGAGGATTGTCATATTTGGTTGAGAAAATCATGGCGATGTGGAGTTCAAGGTTTTTATAATATAAAGCGCAATCTCTAACTTTTCTTATAGGAAGAAAAGAGAATTGCGATGATTTCATTTGAAAAAAGATTACATGTACCATTGACCGAGGTTAAGATTGAAGAAAAGATATTGGAGACCGATGTTGTTGAAGAACATATTGAGAAAATCAAAGAAAATCAAGTTTACTGCAACTTTAGTAGAATCAATAAAAGAAGTTGTAGTTTTCAAGAATTGTGAAAACAAAATTTTAGGTTTTAAAGATGAAGAACGTGTTGAAGGTTTGAAGATTGTTGAAGTCAATCAAGACTTTACTATGGATCTTAACGGAAAAGTGACGGATACGGTTAGAGATTTGAAGAAAGATAAAGTTTTCATTTATTCATCAAACAAGACTATCTAACTCAATATATCAAAGATGAAATTTGTTTCGAAGGAGGAAAATGATATGGGTTGAAAACTCGAAGGTTCAGTTCAAGTGTAGACTTGTGGGAGTGTGGTAAATGAGTCAAGATCAAAGGAGTTAATTGAGAATCAAACATTCACCCCACGAACAAAAGTACACATGAGAACTCGAATCGAGTTCTTTTCAAGTGAGGATGAATGATGAGGACAAGATGTGAGGGTTTGTAAGACTTTTTTATTTTATTTTTAGTATTCTTTATTATTATGAAAGTTTATTTATTTTTAATTATGTTTTTACTTTTATTAGGCATTTTTTTTCTTCGAGATAACTTTTCATTATAAATATAGGGTTTAGAGTTTCATTGTAATTAATCTCTTTGATTTTTATAAATTATGGGTTTTAATAGTTTATCTCTTGTTAAAATTTTATTCCTTAGTGGTTTCATCCTTGTTATCAATCTTTAGATTAAGGTAATAAATTCACCTCCGCGTCCCGTGTCATAAAATAATGCAATTAGAAATGTAACATATAGTCGTCTATTCACAAACATTTTTTCATAATGTTATAGATAACTAGGGGCGTGCACAGTTCGGTTTAGGTCGATTTTTGGCTAAAACCGAAACCAAACTGAAATATTCCGGTTTCATAGAACCCAAAACCGAAACCGTGTGGTTTTTGACGGTTCGGTTTTTTTGGTTTATAATCGGTTTCGCATTGGTTTTTCAGTTATTACGGGCTTTAACTGTTTATATTTGGGCATGACCAATGTATACCAAACAAACTTGTTTTACCAAGAAATTGGTTATTCTTATTTCCTTTTGTCAATCTAAGCCTAATAATGTTTATCTCATATATTGTCAAGTAAACACACGACACGACAAACACACATATAAACGTTAAAATTGACATATTATAAATTTATCCTACAATATGAATATAAATTTATAAATTTGTTTATTTAGTTAGTCATTTATATTATATTAATTATATAGTATTATATAATGAAACCGGTTTGGTTCGATTTTTACTGTTCGCTTTTTAGACAAAAACCAAAACCAAACCGCATTTTTCATTTTTTGAAAAAGTAAAAACTGAACCATCGATTTTAGTTTAGGTCGGTTATTTCCGTTCGAATTTTTCAATTTTCGTTTTGATTTCAAGATTTTTTCATTTTTTTTCAAACTCACCCCTATAAATAACTTTGAAAACACTGCTCTAGTCCTTAAATAACACCCTATTAGCAAATTAAGATTATCTTCTAATGTCACATCATGCGTAATAATTAATTGATTTATTAGTACCAATTTAGAAAGTTATTGTTGTGCATATCCTATTAACGGTAAACAACCACTATATTTTATAATTTATATGGGCACTCAATTGAAAATGAAACACCAAAAGATATTGAGGTGGAGTAGTAAAAGTCTTGCGAACAATAATGAGTTGTTTTGAGTATGCATGACTATGCCCAAAACAGATACCGCACCCATATAGGTCCGAACTATTTTGCCTGTTGATGTTGCATGTACATGCAACCCCAACTGAAAAAGGGAGAAAAGCAAATTCGATACACAATTCAACGGTGCCGGGTTCAAACAACTAAAAAAGTATATTATAAAAGCAAATAAAAAAAGGAGTAAAGTCCAAAATACATATTTGCTCGTGTGTCGCTTTACATCCTCGTGGTTTTTTTGGCACAAAACCATCCCTCAGTTAATAAAGTTGACACAAAACCATCATTCCATTGGTAAAGTTAGTCAGCGAGGACTAACGGTGCAAATTATTTCTCCGTTATCTCCTAACGCAAGTTAAATATTTGCATCGTTTGTCCTCATTCACTAGTTTACTAGCTGATGGATGTATTTTGGACTTTTCTTCGGACTTTTAGTATATTAACCCGTTTAAGTTTCGGCTGGTCTTTTCATGTTTGAATAATACCACCGCCACCACCCACCACCTGCAACCGCCACCACCACCACCACCACCCATCACAACCACCACCACCAACTCCACTCACCACCACCACCACTGCCACCACCACCCGCCACCGCCACCTGCCACCACCACCACCGCCCAGATCCATCGCTGCCACCCGCCACCACCACCGCCCGCCACCGCCACCACCCACCACCACCTTCACCCGCCGCCGCCGCCACCACCCGCCACCACCACTACCTCCACATCCACCCACCACCAACCCTTTCCCACTACCTCCACCACCTCCGCTGACCACCAACCCTTTGCCGCCACCACCACCACCCACCGATGGCGGTGGTGGTGGTTACGATGGCAGTGATGTCTGTGGGTGGTGGTGGATGGTGGGTGGAGATGGTGGTGGTTGTGGTGGCGATTGCGGGTGGTGGGTGGTGGCGGTGGCGGTGGTGGTGGTGGTTGTGGTCGGTGGTGGGTGGTGGTGGTGGTGGCGGCGGTGGTGGGTGGTGGATGTGGTATTATTCCACCATGAAAAGGCCGGCCGAAACTTAAACGGGTTAATATACTAAAAGTTCGAAGAAAAGTCCAAAATACATCCCTCTGTTAGTAAAATAGTCAATGAGGAGTAACGATGCAAATATTTTAACTTGCGTTAGGAGATAACGGAGAAATAATTTGTACCGTTAGTCCTCATTGACTGACTTTGCTAACGGGGGATGGTTTTGTGCCAACTTTACTAACGGATAGATGATTTTGTGCAAAAAAAAACCACAAGGATGTAAAGCGAGACACGGGAGAAACCACACGAATATATTTTGGACTTTACTCTAAAAGGAGATATATCTATAATCTAACTATCTTATAATGGAGAAGACACTTCCTTTCATTAAAATGCACATCAAAACTTAATTTTAAACAATACAACATGAGAGCACAAGGTATGGTTGTAGCATTTAACATGTTATCAGTATGTCACATCATGGCCACATCATCTCCTCTCAATAACGCACCAATAACTCAAACACCTTTCCCTCATAACACACCACTAACATCTTATCGGATCCCACTTTTTTTTTTCTTTATTTCATTTTATACCGTTACTTTTGTTTATTTGTGATAATAATAATAATAATAATAATAAAATCTTTATCCTTTGACGTGAGCCAGTCGAGTGGCTATTTTTTGTGTATGGCATTTGGCGAGTTAATCACTCCAAATTACAACGTACATCAATCATGCAGATAATTTACTATGTAAATCATTGAGTATAGCAATTTATCAGGTTTATACAGCCATTATTTCATGCTATGTTATAAACAATCTATACTAATTTCTAAAGTATTTCTGTTCATTAATTATCTTTATTAAGATTTGTGAACCTACTCCAATGCTAAATATTTTATTTTATCTGCGTCAAATTTTTGGAGTCATATGTGTTAGCCCGTAAGATGTTGTAGTGTTGTAACGGACCCAAGCTCGAGTCTAAAATATTCTGTATATTACTATTTATGTGTACGATGTAATTGGATAATCAATTAATCAAATCATTCAATCATATTATCTTATATTGGTATCAGAGCGATCCTAAAATACCTAACCCTAAAACTAAAACAGTCGCCTCCTTCTGTAGCTGTCGGCTTCGGCCGGCGATCCAGAAGTTCTCTCCATCACTCCTTTCTGTAATACATTTGTCGATTTTTATGTTAATTTTGCCGCTTTTGATTCCTTGACAAATCTCATCTTCCCCAACACCCCTTTATCTCTCTATTCTACAAATAAATCCTCTCCTTCTCATCCAAAAAAAAATTTTGGTCTCCCTATAACCACCGTGGCCTGCTTTTTACAATGAGACCAGTTATAACCACCATCAATTTGGATATACGTTGCCGCCACTTTCAGTTTTGGTTTTGATAAGCAGTCATAGACGAAAAACCCACCATATACTTAACGAAGATAGTCGGCTGGTGGGTTTCGGTCGCTACACCTGTTTTTGCCTACTGTGGGTTTATGCATGATCACCGTCATCAGATCCAATGCTTTTGATAGTTAACGGTGATTAACGATCTTTAATTTTTTTGGAAGGTGAGGCCCCTGAGGTTATCTTGACTTTTAGTTGGGATTTTTCAAGTATATCAATATATCAGTTTGGTCAAAATAATACATATCTTTGTTTAAAAAAAAAAAAAAAAACGGTGGATTTTTATGTTTTTCTAAGGAAAAACACGCTCTATTTGTTCGAAAGGTTCTTTAAGGGTTGAAGTTTTAGAATCAAATTTCATTTTCTTATTTTTTTTTCCTTTTGATGTTAGGCATGAGTTTTAGTTGTAATTTCCTTTGTTTTAGTTGTATGGGATACTTCGGGTTATCTCGTATGTTTAGTTATAAGGGATACTTTGAGTTATCCCGTTTGTTTTAGTTGTAGGGGATACTTTGGGTTATCCCGTTTGGCCATGATACTTTGGTTTTTCCTGTTTGGTAAGGGATATTTTGGTTTATCCCCTTTGGTCATGATACTTTGGTTTATCCTGTTTGGTTCAGATACTTTGGTTTATCCGGTTTGTTGCGTGTTTATATCTGCTGCTACATTAAAATGTGCTTTCGTTTGCTGTCGAATGTTTTCTTCAACAATTATTTATTAGTTTTACTTTATTGTTTATTAGCTTTTACTCTTCAGTCTAAGCTTTTGCGATTTCGCCGCTCGAATTGCGAAAAAGTGTTAGCCTTTATTATGTTGTAGTGTTGTAACGGGCCCAAGCTCGAGTCTATAATATTCTTTATAATGCTATTTATGTGTACGATGTAATTGGTGATAATCAATCTATCAAATCATTCAATCATATTATATTACAATATGCTCATTTATAACAAGTTATATTGATCTATTTATTTTCTAACCTTATTTTTTTTTCAGATATGAAATTGTTTGCCTTACTATTGTTTGTTGGTTTTTGGAAGTTGAAAACACGACAAAACGATTAAAGGTGTGTGAGCCGATGGGGGCACACGCGATAAACACGAGTCTACGTGTTGAACGTTTATAATACTTGAATATTCATACCCGTTATGCATGCAAGCTTGACCCGATCACAGTTAAGATCCATGGGAACGTATTAGAGTGAACATGGGTCAAAGTGAATGTGCCTTGGGCCTTGGTTTCTGGATCGGGCAAAGAAAAGGATTGGGTTTTGCTTGGGTTTAGACTTGTCGACCAAGTCTATGTCTCAGCCAATAGTCGGTTGTTTTGGGTATAAAAACAAACCCACCCTTCCCGATAGTGTATGCGCATCATATTACTCTCAAACATCTCTAAACGATCCTGTTTTCCCATGTAATCCTCACGATTTGCTCTATAATTCGACTTAGGGTTCTTGGTTTTCTTCGACTTCTAAACTTGCATCAATCAACTTGATTCAAGTGTTTAGGTGTTGGATTGTTTAGATATATTGAAGGTCTTTGTTTTTCGCTTTCCGGTCCATATGCAAGCAACAAAGAGGTATCATGGTTTCTGGTCGTAGGTTTTTATCTTGGACAAGAAGCTATGATATATGTATGGTTAAAACAGTTTTCCAACTGTTTGGTCCAATGATAATGAAAGCAAGCTTGTTTCTTGTGAGGTTTTTTTTATTCGAATTATTCAAGAGTCAAAGGTTGATAGGTTTATTAATTACGTTCTCGACTAGCCATATATCGACGTATAATCGCTATCGGGTTTGTGTGTGATACTCTTCGAGGTATCTATTTTAGATACTTAAGGTTTCATATTGGTTTCTTCTTCCGTTAATAGAGATCAATTGCCAAGCAAGGTTAGGGTTTCTTTTATCCCTTTTATTAATTAATTATTGTATTAATTAATTGTTTATTAATTACGTGGTTAACCTAATTGTGATTACTAGATCCTTATCCGGCTGCACTCGTAGAGGTTCTTGGTTAACTTGTTCTAAAATCCCAACAGTGGCATCATGAGTCAACTCGTTTTTGCGATTATGGGTTACACGTTTCTTATTAATAAACATGTTAAAAAGGCTGTATGAAACCTAGTTTAGTTATTTTGTTTTATTTCATTTTGACAACTAAATGCAATACTTGTCAATTTTTAATAAATAATAACTAGTCACACACAAATTAAAATTATATTGATAATTAGAATTAATTTGTTAATTAGAATTTAATTTACATGTGAATTATAATTACTTTGTTAATTAAAATTAAATTGTTAATTAAGAATTACATGTTAAATTATAATTACTTGCTAATTAGAATTAAAAGTTAATTTGTATTTATTATTTGTTAATTAGAATTATTCTGATAATTAGAATTACATATTGATTTAAATACATATATTGCGTAATTACTTGTTAATTGGGATTGTCATGCTTTTATGTGTTTTCCGGCCACAAGACCCACTCAATTGCTTTTCTAAGTGATGTATGGGGCGATCTAGGTATCGCATCCTAGTGACGGTCTTATGGTTCTCCATTTGGGGAAGACTCGCAAGAGGACTCGGAACAATATGTGGTTATTTATATTAATGTTTATGCTTGTATGTTTGTGATTCCTATATGTGCATTATTACTTGCTTTGACACCTAATTGTATGCAATATGGAATAATACATATCGTAACCACAACATTAATATTGGTCTTTATTTACACGCCAAAATACCATGCTCATTGTGACCCGCTATTTGATTCGTGGAAAATTGTTTTTGTAAAATAAAGTGACCTAATATATGAAACACGTTTTCAAGAATTTAAAAACTAGACGCTATGGACACTTGGGATGTACGGCTCACCCACTAGAACAAACTCAAAAGGGGGTTTAAAGAAGTGAGCACAGCCTCACCGAAAGGATGTCTAAGGTTATGCTTCGGCCACGGTCCTCTGCCTCCACAATGCGTTCGATTGGAGCTACCGTGAACCATGATGATCACTACTGGTTGTCATTACCAAAGTTTTAAAATCGTGTTACAAAGTTGTTTTGCATGCTCCTTTGTACACGACTTTTACCACATTTTTATGTGCATACCTATTTGTTAATATTAAGTCTATGCCACCCAACTATGAACACGTGCACTTGATTGACTTCTCGTCGGACCTAAGGGCCTTTCCAACCCATGGTAATTATTTCTCCGGGTCGGACCTGCGGTTATTTTTACGCGTTCATACTTGGTCGACTTATATCGAGTTAACTCGACCTGACCCGAGGCATAAGATGAGAACTGAACATGCTTTTGACATTATTACTTGATACTAATGCCTTAAACAGTCTCATAAATCTAAGAGTTGCATTTTGCAATTAACGCTCGTCGCTTACCTCTTGTCATATTTTTTTACACACGTCGACCTATGGTAATTAAGTGGGGTTGCAAGATGGATCTTAGTCTTAATAAGTAATTAATTGGGTAGTTAATTCTTTTAAGAATGTAATTATCGAAAATACTAGATTTGAACTTTTATGTTCTGATTAATTGTGTTATTGCAACATAATTCGTAAACAAATTTGTTTTTTTTTGAAAGACAAACTTAGTCTCTTTTTCTAGTAAGAAGAGTGAGACTTATACCTATCTTTTCTCCTTAGTTGGCAAACTAAGATAGGATTCCAAAATTGATAAACTCTTATATGATCTTTCATTACCCTTTTCGTGGTCTAGAGTTAATTGAAAGATAGAATATTTGTGTAACTGGAAACATTGTGTTTAGAGCTACCAAAATAAATAACATCCTGCACTTATCACGATGTATGAGTTTAAACCGCAAAGAGTAAAGGAATTACTAGCATATTTGCTAGGTAATCTTCTTGGACTCTTATTATTCCTAAAGTGCTAATTACCCTTGGGGCTATGTAGACGATAAAGGAGGAATTGCATGCTAAAGATTCAAGTTAATTGAATGGAAGAATGGCTAGTCCATTGTCTACATAAGTAGAACTTCATATACTCTGCTCAATACCTAAGTACATGTTACTTGTAGGCAATTGAAGAGAATAGGAAAGTATATAAAACTGCTATATGCTTTCTCTTGGAAATGTAACACTTGTAATGTTGACAAATCCGATGGGAGCAATTGCATTTTATTATTGAAATATCATTCATGTAATGTTGTCAATTTCAATGGGAGCTACGGGATTTATTTCCTGTTAGTCACCCATATCATTTCAAACTAGCTTTGAAATAATCCATTACTTTTCGAATATGAACAACCATTGCTTAAAGGAAAATTGCATTTTTTTTTATCAGATAACTCGTTGCTTTCTGCTTGCTTCACGAGCATTATCTATAGAATAATAATCCACAATTCCTTATTACAAGTTATGGATCTAAACTACTTATGGTACATATGACATTAATCATATCGTTTGAACAATCAATCACGTGTTGTTTGTTTTCATAATATGATGTTTTACCTTTCACAAGTGGGAGAAATCTCAAAGTGTGTGCAAGGAACAACAATATTATTGGTATCTCTTGACCGCAAGGTAAAGGAAACTAATAATTCTACTAGGACTTAAACACGTTAGATGTTTAATGCCCTACTACATGTAAACAAGAATTCTACTAGGACTTAAACATGTGAGATGTTTATTGCCCTACTACATTCTAATAATGATTCTACTAGGACGTGAACACGCTAGATGTTTGTTGCCCTACTACATTCAAATGTCATAATATAGTGTAAAAATACTTCAACATTTGACTACATGTTTTAGTAAACATAATTATGGTTATATGATAATAATCATAATTCTGAAGTATAAAATTAACTTGAAATTACTATAGAACTCAAGAGTTTGCGTTCATGATTACTTTTGTTAGAATAATTATGCTTACATGTTAAGACATAATTATAAAGTCATTGAATTTATCAATGATTTATAACATAAAGTATATATATATAGTAAATGTGTTATGTCTTCTAGTTAACACATAAACATGAGGCTTTGAATTATTCAAAGACTAATAATGTATTATTGAAATGTTCTGTTTTCTTGTTAACACATGAACATATAATCCTTGAACAGTTATGTCTTCTTGGGAACATGTGAACATAAGGTTCTTGTATTGTTCAATGAATATACATTATTGCATGCACTTGGTTCGTAAATACTTTATATGAAATTTGGATTGACCCAATTGACAAGTATTTGGTCCAAAGAGAATTAAGTTATCTATAGAATTCTGATATAGTTTCACAATTCTAATAACTCATAGGATACCACTTCATCATGGTATGTCTAATGTGTTGGATCAAACCTTATTCATATTGTTTGGTTCCTGATAGCTTTAATTGCTCTACCTCCAAAACATATCAAAGTTAGAAATTGCGTGTGTCATGGATACACTCAATATAGTTCAAACCTAGAAGGTATTCAAGACGATCTATAACTGAAAACCCTAATTCATTAGGGATTTGAGGTTTTTCCACTCAAACCAATTGAATCCTAAATCCTTTTGGATTTTTGAGTTTTTATACACTTCCTAGCTTGAGGATTGTAGTTTTGGTGTTCTTCCTAGCTTGACGAAACACAAAACTGTTGCTAGAATTTTTGGTTAAAGAGTGATACTAAATTAGAGTTTTTCTATAAACCCTAATTTGAGTTGTTGGAAGAAATTCCATTATGTCTTGATTTAAGTTCTGAATTTGTTAAATCTTATGAAGCATTTTATTAACAAATCTTGAGATGAGAACTTAAAATGTATTTTGTGATTCTCCATAAGGAACAATTGTTGCTTAAATACTTAGTATTTAGAGAATTGTCTCTACTTACAAAAGTAAGTGGGAGTATATACATATCTCAAGTTTTTGAGAACAAAATACTTAACCTTCTAAAATCTACTTATTAATGTCATATTAAGGTTAAACATGAAAATGTTGACCGAAGTATAATGATTACACTCATTCATAAATCCGAAAGGATGCCTCATCAATTGAGTGATATTTTATATCAATGTTGAGGAATATAAGTTAGAAGATTGTTGTAAATCAGCTAACTACTAAAATACATTATCACATCTTGAATCTGATAAATATTTTAGAACTATGAATGACAAGATGCAGTCCTTAAAAGGCAAATCGAGTTTTGAGCTTGATTGTTATTTCGCCTAACAGTTAACCTATGAGGTTGGAATGAGTTTCTTTTGAAGAATGACTCACAAGGACAAAATTGTATACATATTAATGTTTGGAATTTTATAAGAAGTTTTTAATCATACTTAAGCAATTGACTGTGATTAAATTTTCTTATATAATACATGCATTAATTATACAAAGATATTTAATTGTCATACATGTGATTTGTATGAAGAATATGACAATTAAGATTTTATAACTCTTTCTTTATGATTACCTTTTGCGAGGACGATGTGTAATCAAAAGGGTTATGAATCTATATTATCTTTATGAAGTATACAAAATTTGAGCAATCCATGTTTTGGATTGAATCATGCATCTAAGAGCTGAGATCTTGAATTTAATTACAATATGATTCTAATTGAATTAAGATAACTCTTGAGTACATTTGACATTGAGTGGGAGCAATGTGTTTTTCCTTAAAATTTACATGTTGAAGATATCATTCCAATTAAGCTAGATATTAATCCTTAAGCTTGGAATGAAAACTTTACTTGGAATTTAGGGAATAAAACAAACAACATTGGAATAGATGTTTATATGGAATAAACAAATGCGGAAAGTAAGTCTGACACAAATGCAATATATCATTTGAGCAAGTCTTAAAATGGTATATTTCACTTGGAATAATTTACATTGATGGAAAACTTGTGTTTTTAAACTAAGGATTCATCATGTATATATTATATTGTGTATTGACTAGTTGTTGCTTTTGTATAAGAACAAATGAGCTGACCACAACAATATCTAATTGAGAGAGTTTAGATTATTGTTTTATAAATGTTTACGAATTATAAAGCATAATGTTGTATAAGTACAAATGATGCTAGAGGATTATTAATTCTAGTTGTAGTAGGATTTTATCATTTATGGAAAATCTGCTAACTAGCTATGCTCAACATAGAGCATTGTTGCATTGCACATTAATGAATGAGAATACTTTACACTTTTAGAAACTGTAAAGATGATTGTCAGTATGTCGTTAACTTTTACTACCTCATGCAAGGTAAGACAACATCTCCATACTATAATTCTTGCAATAGTATGAGCATATGAGATAAGACACTCATCTTATATTTCAAATCACTCACTATATGTGATATTTGAAATAAGTATTCGGAAAGTTTACTCAGATAACTATTTAGTTTTTCTTTTAAAGAAAGGTTGAGAATGTTGGAAACATTAAGGTTAAACTTACTAAATGAGTTTCATGCATATCTGTTTTAGTATTTGGATAATTGGGATTGAAAGACAATTTTTACTTTATGATGAATAAAGATACTTGGTATTTGTTATTCATTCATATAATAATTGTTATCCTATATTTGCATGTTTAATTCTTGAATAATTTATTATTCTAAATATGTCCATTGTCGGTTAACAATATGGGAATATTGTTATGTAAGGCAAATGTGAGTGTTGGTTATAATTCTAACGAGAATTCGGATTGTTCCCACCAAACTCATATGTATTCACTAGAGATGCATATTGGATTCCCCAACTTTCAAACATTTACTTTTGGATCCTTGTCATAAGTAAAATATTGAAAATGGTTTGTTATCTTCATCCTTAGACTTGAGATACAAGCAAGTTCTGTTATGTGTGGATATCATTTTTTGTAAGTATACGCAAAACGCTATCTGAATAAGGTAGTTATAAAAGCTATATTTCGGAGTGATGTGAAGCATCCACAACACTTGTAGTCAATAAAGGATTTGTTACTCCACTTGATATGTGCTTAAAGATACCATGGCCTCTCCGAATTAATAAGATAATTGTTCAGCGAACCAAAAGGTAATGCAAAATGATACTTGATTACATTTGGTATATCTAATTAAATTCTATAACGAGATTCTAAATGGTTAAACTATATGGAATGATTTAAGATCCATAATCCATGGTTTAACGGTATCTATAACAAAGGATGATTAGAGCAAGACATTGAATGACCATGCTACTGAGAAACTTTTACGAAACTATTCTCTCGGACACTTTTTAGTTAGCGAGTGAGAGCGTTTTCTAAGCGTTTCGTAGCGTTAGTTTTGTGTGCCATTGACACTCCAACTCCCAGTGGGAGCTGTTGGTTTTGGAAGTTGAAAACACGACAAAACGATTAAAGTGTGTGAGCCGATGGGGGCATGCGCGATAAACACGAGTATACGTGTTGAACGTTTATAATACTTGAATATTCATACCCGTTATGCATACAAGCTTGACCCGATCAGGTTAAGATCCATGGGTGTATTAGAGTGAACATGGGTCAAAAGTGAATGTGCCTTGGGCCTTGGTTTCCAGTCGGGCAAAAGAAAAGGATTGGGTTTGCTTGGGTTTAGACTTGTCGACCAAGTCTATGTCTCGACCAATAGTCGGTTGTTTTGGGTATAAAACAAACCCACCCTTCCGATATTATGCACGCATCATATTACTCTCAAACATCTCTAAACGATCCTGTTTTCCCTTGTAATCCTCGGTCGATTTGCTCTATAATTTGACTTAGGGTTCTTGGTTTTCTTCGACTTCTAAACTTGCATCAATCAACTTGATTCAAGTGTTTAGGTGTTGGATTGTTTAGATATATTGAAGGTCTTTGTTTTCTGTTTCGACAATGCATATGCTGACAACAAAAGAGGTATCATGGTTTCGGTCGTAGGTTTTATCTTGGACAAGAAGCTATGATATATGTATGGTTAAAACAGTTTTCCAACTGTTTGGTCCAATGATAATGAAAGCAAGCTTGTTTCTTGTGAGGTTTTTTTTATTCGAATTATTCAAGAGTCAAAGGTTGATAGGTTTATTAATTACGCTACTGTTGGCATATATCGAACGATATACGTTATCTGGTTTGTGTGTGATACTCTTCGAGGTATCTATTTTAGATACTTAAGGTTTCATATTGGTTTCTTCTTCCGTTAATAGAGATCAATTGCCAAGCAAGGTTAGGGTTTCTTTTATCCCTTTTATTAATTAATTGTTTATTAATTACGTGGTTAACCTAATTGCAATTACTAGATCCTTATCCGCTGCGTACTCGTAGAGGTTACTGGTTAACTTGTTCTAAAATCCCAACATTGTTTAAAGTTAATGTAACTTAAATTATCATCATTCGTAAAGTCAGGGTCACAAAATACGCATATATCAAAAGCATATACTCGCCAAAAAATTTAGTTAAAAAGTACATGTCGTAACACTGCGCAGATATAAAATTATACATGCACATGAAGAAAAACTAAAATGTACATCTTATGTATCTTAATTATGCATGTCAGTCACTCAATGTGTCGTGTATTGATGTGCATCCATTTATCTGTGTCAGTTTGTAATGATCTATTGTGTAGTATCAAAACTCGTTTTTTTTAATTTTATACATTAAAATCATTAATTAGCATAATTTGGGATGCAAGTACGAATTTAACAAGAACATAGTCGGTGTATTCGGCCATTAAGTCCTTGCACGTGTAGGCTCCTTGTGCATCAACACTGGCTAGTGGCTGATCATGCCCAAAACGAAGTGCCACGTTTTTGCATAACTGTATTTTTTTTAGAATGATAATTTTTATACTTCTATTTTACTTATCTCATACATAATTTATACTTATACTATATAAAGCATTTAAGTTGTTGGCTTCACAAAAAATTAAGATAAGAGCCGTCATTGAGTGGCATTGTCTACTAACTAAAAATAACAAAAGGGAAGAGTTAATAATAGATTAATGGGACATTAATACGCCACTTAACTAATTAATCACTTTATTTTTAAATTTAAATATCTTTTAATTCGTTTAATTTTTTTATGATCTAATTTCACAATATTTTTTAAAATTTTGTGCTTTTTAATTCAACATCCATTTTGATATATTTTTATAAGTTTTTTGTTTTTACATTTTTAGTAGGTTTATTTTATTTTGATTCAAATTTCTATAACTTTAACATTTATTTCAATAAATACAAACTTTGTTTATCAAAATCATTTACTTTTGGAAAAGTGTTTGACGGGTAAAAGATTGTGAAGGTCTTTTTATATGCGGGAATAATGATGTCACGGGAAAGATACGGAAAACCCGAACAAACATGTACAACTAACACATATACATTTGGAGTGTTGTGAAATGAATTACTATTAGCGGGTAGGGAATTGCGAGGAGAATTGGGTTAGCAATTCATTTACTATATTTATTATATACTATATTTATCGCCGCCGCTGTGCGCGAGTATCTAACTATTACCTTATAATAGCTTCAACAAGACTTGAACCCACAACATATAAATTGACATATCATTCACATACCACTAAACCAAAAGCGTTATGTTGTATAATTGTATTGTGCCTATTGTGCCTTGACCCTTTGATGTGTCACATCTCGATCCAGGAGTTGTGCACGATTATTAACACCAGCCGAGCGTTGTGCCTGATTAAATTAAAGAAATAAATTTGCCGTCTAGGTTAAGGTAGTGTTTGTTTTTAATAGAACCGAATCTGAATCTGAATCGCATTACATCGAATCTGAATCGAGGCGTAAATGTCGAATCGACCGCGTCTGAGCGGAAAAAACTCATGTTTGAAGGCACACGTTTTTGCTGCATTACTAATTTTTTTGGTCTTTTTGTGTCGGCAGGAGGCAAGCTGAAGCGTTGAACATACCCCAGGAAATCTGAGGCCATTAAGATCTTCTGCGCTCAACGCCGCGTCGAGCGGGAAAAAAAACAAAGCGGTCGAACGACCAAAATGTCACGATCGGCGTCGAATCGAGCGGTTCGGATTAAGTGGTACAAGTAAGCCTCTTAACGAAAAACAAACACCACTTAAGTGGTTTCTCTGGGAGTGTTTTTTGTGGTTTGTTATTACGTCTACCATATTTCTGCCTTTTAATATAATTTTGTCGTCTAAAAAAATAAAGAAATAAATTACAGTAATATATTAATATCTACTCACTTGACTAACGACCTTACTTGAACAGGAATACATGATTTAATCTATAGGCTCGTACCCCTGTATTCTTGATACCTAAAAGATGTATTCCCTTTGAACTAACGCAATTTATATAAACCCAATTTGTATGCATTGACTAAAAATAAGAACTATAATCATAATCGGTCAACGTATACAAACTAATATATACATTATTATGTGTAAATGGATTAGTTTTATTTCATTTGCATGTCGTATGCAAGTGCGTCACCGTCGAAAAACTCATAGTTTATGCTTTATTCTTTGCTAAATTTGCACGTCTCCCTCTCTCTCTCTTGGTAACATAGTAACATATTAGTGTATTAGGGGGGAGGGAGTGGTACCTTCACGAACATTACCTGCATATCCGATAAAACCTTCCAACTCAAAACGACCCAATTCTATCCTAACACTACCCAAAGTGGAGGGAGTGGTACCCGATCCTATCCAAAACTACCTTTCACAAAAAGACAAAAAAAAAGAGAAGAAAGGAGATAACCGATCGGGTTGTGAAACCGAATTGATACTCGATTTCAAGTACCCAAATGAGTGGGGACGGTGTACCCGAAATACCCGAGCATACCCAAAGCATACCCGAGCATCCACTCCCTCCTGCCTTAAGGGGTGGCAATGGGATCGGTGTGGGTTGCGGTTTGCCCTATACCGATCGGTATGAGCATTGCAAGTCCATCGGTGTGGTGTGTTTGTGGTCTAATTCGACAAAGTTTACCGATTAGGTGTGGGAGTTTGATTCAAAAATGTAACCGTTGGGCATTAAATTATTTAGCCGTTGAGCATATTAAAAAAGAAAAAAAACAAAAAACAAAAAACCTAATTAAACACCATCCATTTAACATTATTTTACACACAAAAACAGGTGGACCTCGGCCATTCGACAACTCGGAACGGGTGGACCTCCGGATAGATATGATGACTACTTAAACATGGCACGAAGAATGTCAGGTTATTTTTATAATTCGGTATTTTTAAGCTTTTTATAATTCGGTATATTTTTATAATGTTTTCGTTTTTTATAATTCGGTATTTTTTAGCTTTTTATAATTAGGTTAATTTTTATAATGTTTTCGTTTTTTAATTTTTACTTTGTCGGTGAATGCTTTGATTATTTTTGCGATGCGGTAATCCACCTATATAGGCAAGAGTTTTTACGAAATGACAACCCACGACGTTGCACGCTTATTCGAGGCACATGAAGAACAACATCACATTTCTGGAATGCTTGGTAGCATTGATTGTACACATTTTGTTTGGCGAAATTGTCCTGGCATTTGAGGCCAATATAAAGAGGTGATTACCAATACCCAGACTATTTTGCTTGGCGTAGCTTCAAATGATTTGTGGTTTTGGCATTCGTTTTTGGTCTCTCCCGTGCAAATAACGACATCAATGTTTGTTAAAGCATATCCTTATCCAACCGACCCGAGAAAGAGATTCAAGCTACAAGAGTCTGCACGAAAGGATATCGAACGAGCTTTTGGTCGTCTTAAAGGAAAATGGATTATTCGGTCATCCTCGGCTATGTCCGTGAAAAGATTCGAAAAATCGTTCATACGTGTGTTATATTACACAATATGATTTTAAAAGGCGACGGGGAGGGCAATATCACCGGTTCATATAATGGATCGGTGGTCCAGCTTATGACCGAATGTACTACCGGAGTTACTCGACGAAAATATCCATCACCGTCTCCGATATGATCTTACGGAGCATGTAGACGCTCAAGACTTACGATACCTTGATGACTAATGTTTTTTTTTAATAAGTATTATGTAATTTTCTTTTAAGTATTAATAAAATATTATGTTTTTATTAAATTGTTTAATATAATTATAAATAAAAAAAATTAGATGAGGTATGGGTTAGGCATGGTTGCTACTAAAAATATATAGTTTTGTATGAGATAGGTATGAGATGAGATGAAAGGATATTATTGGTGGGTGATTAGGTATGAGAAATTTAGTTAGACATGGTTGTCACCCCCCTTACATCTAATTTTCATACTTCCAACCCATTGTTTTTATAACATAACATTTCTCCATGCGTTTGTCTATTTAATCGAATCACTCGCATGTTTTTTATTTTATTTTGCTAGTTTTATAAATAATAAAAAGAGTAAATTACACGGATGGTCCTAAGATTTGTCCAAAATTTTACTCATAGTCCCTGAAAGTTTAAAGTTGCATGGATAGTCCTTATCTTTGAAAAGAATAACACATACGGTCCCTTATTTAACTGCTGTTAAGTAAGTTCCGTTATAATTTACACTTTTAGCCCTTTTGATTAACAATCGTTGCCTCGTCAGTCCTTTATCATAGCAGACATTTATAATTTAAAGATTTTCAAGTTTAGGCACGTTTTTATACGTTTTCTTACGTTTTCATCCGTTTCCGTCCGTTTTATGGTTTTTTAAAACTTTTATCGTTTTCATCCGTTTTTATACGTTTTCGTTCGTTTTTAAACATTTTCATCCGTTTTTCTTACGTTTTCATACGTTTTCATCCGTTTTAATATGTTTTCGCTCGTTTGCTTATACTTTTTTTACATTTTGGTCATTTTTATAAGTTTTCATCCGTTTTTCTTTCGTTTTTATACATTTTCATACGTTTTATCCGTTTTCATATAATTTCATCCGCGTAATACGTTTTAATCCATTTTCGTCCGTTTTTATACGTTTTTCTACGTTTTTATCCATTTTGATCCCTTTTTATATGTTTTCGTACGTTTTAATCCGTCTTTATACATTTTCTTACGTTTTTATACGTTTCATACTTTTTATACGTATTGAAACGGACGAAAACGTATAAAAATGTAAGAAAACGTATAATATTAAAAAAAACGTATAAAAACGGATGAGAACGTAAGAAAAATTACAAAAACGGACGAAAGCAGACGAAAACGAATAAAAATGAATGAAAATGGATAAAACGTGTATAAATACGGATGAAAGCGATAAAAGCGGACAAAACGAATTAAAACAGATAAAAGCGAATAAATACGGACGAAAGATAAAAGCGATATATATCGAGATGAAACGCATTATAAAATGGGCAAAACGAAAAAAACATATGAAAACGAATAAAATGGGACTAAAACGGATAAAAACGTATAAATACTGGATGAAAATGTATAAAAGGGACAAAACAAATAAAATGGATGAAAACGTTATAAAAATATATGAAAACATATAAAAAGGATGAAAATAGATAAAAGCGTGAGAAAAATGTATAAAACCAGACAAAAGCATTGCAAAACGGACCAAAATTTAAAAAAATGTAAGCAGGGCGAGGCTTAAAAACGGCGTATAAAAACGCATATCAAAGCGGATGAACACGTAAGAAAAGCGGATGAAAGCGATATAAAACATATAAAAGCGGACAAAACGAATAAAGCGGGCCAGCGTATAAACACGGACAAAAAGCGTTAAAAAACGTAAAACGGATGAAAGCGTAAGAAAATGTGCCTAAATTCGAAAATCTTTAAATTATAAACGTCCGTTATGATAAAGGACTGACGAGGCAACGATTTTTAACCAAAAGGGCTAAAAGTGTAAATTATAACGGAACTTACTTAACAGCAGTTAAATAAAGGACCATAGGTGTTATTCTTTTCAGAGATAGGGACTATCCATACAACTTTAAACTTTTAGGAATTATGAGTGAAACTTTAAACAAACCTTAGGGACCATCCGTATAATTTACTCTAATAAAAATGTCAACATTATGTCAGTTCTAGCTGTTGGAAAATGTTCAAGGCATTCTCGAAAAGCAAGATAGTAAATAAACTCAAAGTGCTGCATATATAGCACTTGATTTTAGGCCACAAAGTATAAAAACAAAGTCTTATGATCATAGTGTACGATTGGAACAATAGAACAATTGTATTTTATTATTGCTTGCCTTATGCCTTATGATTTTAGGGCTCGTTGGTTTCGTAGACGGGTTTAGGATTAAAACTTGGATTAGGATTTGAATTAGGATTTGGATTTGGATTATGATTTAAATTTAGTATAATTTTTTAATAGTGGGTCATATTTTATCATATAAGGACAAATTTAAATAAAAAGATACTCCCTCCGTCTTAAATTAATTGTCCTCATTTGACTTTTTAAAGTCTTAATTTCTCAACTTTGATCTTAAATATTTTTATTTATGTTATATAATAATTGATGCAAAATATATGAATGAATTGTCTTTTAAATGTTTGTTCATTGGTGTAACTTTCATCAAGTATTACATAACACATACAAAAATATTTAGGATCAAAGTTGAGAAATTAAGACTTCAAAAGTAAATTTCAAATATTTACGGACGAGGAAAGAATATCTAATAAGACAAAATACTAGTGGCTGGAAATAATTGTCTTTGAAAGAACTCAGAAAAGTTGGGTCACGCATTGAGATTTCAAGAAACCCACTTTTGACGATCTGAGTGACCTTTGGATTCTCACCAAAAAAGCTTTTTTTTTCCTTTTAATCCATTCCTTCTCATCAAATACCTCACACCAAACTGCACCTAATATATAAAGAGATAGATTAAACTATTTTTGGTAAATATAATCACTCATAATTTTAGCTAATCAACAATGAATGTACCAACTCATGGGACTTATCCCTTTATTCGTTTACAGTTAACGCTCCCCTGCAGTTTGAGCGGGAATACATCGAACACTCAAACTGAAGCGAAATTCTTCAAACAAAGCTGTAGGCAAGCCTTATTAAAGATATCTGCATACAAAGTAGTAAAACTAGAAAAAAAAATAGAAAAAAAAACAAAACATAACATAATAAAAGCATACTTTAGTTGGACTAAATATAGCAAAGTACCGCATTAACGATCGATTTTAGTCGACCATTGGTACCAACTGGTCGGCTAAGTTGACTGGCAATCTTATTGTACCAACGATCAATATTAGGGACTGGTACCAACGGTCAACTTTAGTCGACTAGTAACAAAGCCGTACGAACAGTCGATTAACAAACAAACAATATAATTTTATTTTTGTATTTTTTTTTATTTTTTTTAACACAACAGAAAGATGAGAAAACGAAAGTTGGTTCTAAAACTCCAACCCCAAAAGAACCTTTCAAACAAACGGGGCGTGTTTTTCCTTAGAAAAACATAAAGATCCACTATTTTATTTAAGGGAGCCCTCCGAACCTCCAGAACCAGTGCAAACGGCTACGGGCAGAAGAGTTGTGGTTTTGAGTTTTAGGATCGGTAATGGATGGACTCGTGATACCATGTAAGATGGAACAATGGAAAAATCGTATTTTATTATTGCTTGTCTCCCTCCTTTACAATACACATTAATATATAAAGAGAGAGATTAAACTATTTTGGGTAAATATAATCACCCATAATTCTAGTTAATCAACAATAAATGTGTCAACTCATGGGATTTATCCCTTTATCCGATTACAGCTAACACATAGTTGCATTATAGTCAAGGGTGAATCTAGAATTCGATGATTGGAAGTGTTTCTCTATTACAATTTAAAAAAAAATGTGTTCTACAAATATAAAGAAAATTTTAGTTGGATAGAGGGTGCTAAGCACCCACTATTCATTCTACTAGCTCCGCCCCTGATTATAGTTGCATTCTGATTTAGAGGACTTAATTTAGAAGTAATATATTGTTGTTATTTTCAGATTATCTTTAACTCGATCACAGTTTATTTATATTTGAATTTCTTATTTTTTTTTAAAAACTTTTTATATATTAGAGGATAAATATACTATCAAACTATTAATCAACTAGAATGCTCGATTTACAAATCAAACAATTAGAATACTCAAATTAGCAAACCTAAATGGCAAAAATTTGAAAGAAAATTTAAGCTATTTATGTAGCATTAAAATGGATACATACCATATATATTTTTTCACATGGATAAATCATAAAATATCTGAAAACAAATTGCTTAAATGATTTATTTAACGAAAGAAAGTCGATATAAAAAAATAACCAATCGATTAAAATAAATATACCATATCAATAATTAATCGAAACAAACTACATAATTGTGACGAACATCTTTTATTCGATATTTCCAGTCAAACTACTTTTGATTTTCATTAACATTTTCAGCTAACCTACCATACTTATTTTTGGTTTTTCAATTTCAGCTAACAAGAGAAGCTGTACTAAATTATTTCTTACAAAGTCATAATACACATAATACAATTATTAATTACAAATATAAGGTCTCATTCGTCTATTCATCACCTACAAAATATTTTAGCAACATCATCAATAAGTTTATTCTCACGAAAAATATATAACGTAAGTGCATTTGCTCGCCGGGAATATTTAATTATACGGGTACCCGCCGCCGCAACCATGAAATATTATTATTATTTCAAATGTGTTTTCATTTATTTATAAACTAGTTGTAGCAAGAGGTTTTAACATTATTAATTTAGAAAAATTATTTATTTGTATATATACTCATATATTATTTATTACTTTCTTATTACAACTAAAAATATAATAGTTAATTTAATTTTATAACAATATTATAGATATTGTTTCATTTTAAAATTGCAAACTTTTGTCTCGTATACTTGATTGCATATCTTAATAACCCGCGTTTTTACTTGATATATTTTATACCCGGTATGTATATATGAAGTATTTAGTGATATGATTAGTTTGGCAATAGTAATAGTAATAATAATAACAACAACAACAATAATTATAACAATAAAAATTAGTTTTGATTTAAAAAAATATATATAAAATATAAAGGTATTTGATGACTCTTCAAATATACATATTTATACCTATGATATTACATAGTTAATATATCTATTTATGACAATTTGCAGGATTTTTGTTCCTTAATGGATGAATGAATGTGCAGGATCGATGATTTAATAAAGTAGAAGGATCGAAGCTTAAACGGACAACGGACGAATGACTATCGGAAGAAAAGACTTAGAAAATATTACACAAGGGAAATGGCCAAATGTACGCCGGTTTTCTCAAGAAGCACGCTGGTTACGAGAGCCATTAATTAAACCAGGAGTGGCAATTTCAAACCCGACATGCAACCTGACCTGAAACTGACCTGAAACTGACACTAAAAATAACAAGTTCGGGTTGAGTCTAAATAGATTTTGGGTCAGGTTTAGGTCGACCAATCTAACCCATTTATTAAACATGTCAGGTTCGAGTTTAGAATAAATTAAGCGGGTCGACCCGCCAACCCATTTAAGATTTTTTTCTTAAATTAAAAATTATTTATATTTTATTATACGGGTTTAATGGGTTAAGTGGGTCGCCCCACAAACCCGTTTACGCTATTTAACTCGTGTAATAAGCCAACTTTTTTATATATAACGGGTTAAATGGGTCAACCTAAAACCCATTTAACCTATTCAACCTGTGTAACTTATTTAACCCACCAACCCATGTATATATTCGGATTGAATGGGTCAGGTTCGAGTTATATGTAAACAAGTTAGGGTTGAAATAGCTGACCCGATGATTTAATTATGTCAGGTTCAGGTTGGGGTTTTCTAACTCGCCAACATGTCAACCAGAACCCGCCAACCCGAACCTGACCCGAATTGTCATTCCTAGGTCAAAGTATATACTGACAAGTCAACTCATATGTACGTCAGTTTTATATTAAAGAATGCCGGTATCGCACAAAAGCCCGGCGGTTATTTCCAAAAAGTGCGGCGTACTTCGTATGGCAGTTTCATAAGACCACGTTGATGAGACATTTCAATCAATGTGATCGATCATTTTTTTGAAGTAAATTTCTTTACACGTTCATTTGGACCTTTGGGACTTATAAAGATGTTAGGAACTCAGATAAAAAAAAAGGAACCAAGAAGAGAAAACACCACTACTAAGGAGGGTTGATTAAGCACCATAATCACCCTCAAGACAATCCTCATATACTAAACTGCTATTTTGGACGACTTAGATACTCAGTTTTAGTTCCAGAAGAAGGTGTGAGAACCTGTCGAAGGTACTGGGACAGGAGAGCTTAGTTGGGTTGGAATTTAGTTGGTACTTCGGGTTGTAATCGTATAAACGTATTTTCATCCTTGTAATCATGGGTAACTTTCTATTTCTCTTACTGATATAAAATTATTTGTGATTATTAAGTGTGTTATGGTTGTTTTTAATCTCAGTATGGAGCAGTTTCATATGTTTGTTTAGGTCAATGAGAGTCATGATATGAAATGATCACCTTATGTATGCTATAACATCTACAATTGTATTCTTGATATATTATGATTTGATTCGCTATCTATCATTTGGTTAATCATTACAATAGCCATAGGTCGAAAGGGTCTATTGATATGATTAATTTGAATCGTTTGTTTATGACGAGTCATTACTATCCTTGCGAGAATTGGATTGTAAAATGATAAATATAACCGGGTTATGATATGTTTAATACATAGTCTCATGTCTTGCGACCTGACTAGGGGAAGATACTTGCGTATATGTTAGTTATAAATCACCCTTATTGCACTTGGTATACTAGAATTCATAGGTCGAAAGGGCTTTCTTAAATAGTCGAGCAGACATAATTGATATGATAATTACCCGTTGATCATATGCATTTATACCATTGTTTGTGATTGCATACACCTCTGTGGATTATTTTTATATCTATGTTCTCGGTCTAAATAAACAACTTTTAATTATCTTGGTAAAACAATAATCTCAACTATTATTTAAACAAACCCACCGATTTCGTGTTTGTAAACTTTGTATTTCATTGATTCTATAACGTAATACAATGTGATATATAAATACAACATGCCAAGCTGGGCCATACACAATACACTAGAAACTAATAGTAACCGGGCCAAGCCCATGAATAATATATGCTAACAGCCCCCCGCAGTTTGAGCGGGAGAGGAACGAACACTCAAGCTGGATCTGAACTCATCAAACAACGCAGTAGGTAAGCCCTTGGTGAAGATATCTGCATGCTGATAACGGGACGGAACATGAAGAACACGTACATGACCAGTAGCTACTAAATCCCGAACAAAGTGAATGTCAATCTCAATATGCTTTGTGCGTTGATGTCTTTTGCACAGATTAGATGAGATAAGACTTACATTATCACAATAAGCGATCGTAGCGTCGAAGGGGAGTATAAAGCTTACGTAGTAAATTCACGTAACCGTAAAGAAGTCTCACAACGGCATTGGCAACACCCTATACTCGGCTTGACTTGACCGAAAGCGTAACTGGCGGCTTAAATGACCAAGAAAGAAGGTTGTTGCCCGATAAAACACAATAACACGAGGTAGACTGGCGTGTAATTGGGCATCCCAATCATCGAAGTAGGCGACCAAGGATGGCGTCGAGGATGAATAAAGGCTGTAATCCATAATCAAGGTTCCCGAACATAGCGTAAGATTCTCTTGAGAGCAGAGAAATGTGGCTCCCGAGGATCATGCATAAAAAGGCAAACCTGCTGAACAGCATATGAAATATCCGGTCTAGTAAAAGTGAGATACTGGAGAGCACACCTAAACTACGGTACAAAGTAGGATCGGAGACCGGATCCCCATTATCTGCAAGTTTAGTGGCTGTGTCCACAGGAGTCCGACAGGGGTTGCAGTTAATCATATTGGCTCTCTCAAGAACCTCAGTAGCATACTTCGTTTGAGAAAGAAACATCCCCGAAGTATTGCGGGTCACAGAAATGCCCAAAAAATAATTAAGAGGGCCAAGATCAGTCATGGAAAACTCCGCATGTAGTGAAGTAATAACCTGCTGAAGTAGTGTGGATGAAGAAGCAGTCAAAACTATATCATCAACATATAACAGTAAATAAGCAGTATCTGAACCCTGTCGATAGATAAACAGCGAGGAGTCACACCGACTATGGTGAAACCCAACATGTGCAACATAAGCAGCAAACCTCTGAAACCAGGCCCGAGGAGCCTGTTTGAGCCTATATAGCGATCTCTGTAAAAGACAAACATGATCGGGATGTCGAGGATCCCGAAATCCAGGAGGCTAATGCATATAAACAGTCTCTGATAAAAAACCATGCAAAAAAGCGTTCTTGACATCAAGCTGGTGAACAGGCCAATGTCGAGAAATAGCAAGACTGAGAACAGATTATAGTAGCCGGTTTAACAACCGGGCTGAAAGTCTCATCCACATCAATACATGTAAGTTGTGTACTGCCATTCGCTACAAGACGAGCTTTGTAGCGACTAAGAAAACCATCTGCATTATGTTTATGTCTAAATAGCCACATGGAACGAACAATGTTCGTGTCTGGTGGTCTAGGCACAAGAATCCAAGTATTATTTTTAATTAATGCATTGTATTCATCTATCATAGCACTATACCAATTCGGGTCTCGAAACGCATGTGTGTATGACTTGGGAAGTGGGGAAATGTGAGACACGTTAAAGGTAAAACGTTGGGTAGGTCGATTAGAACCAACACGATAGAGAGTAACCATGGGATGAGTTGACGCGGGATTGAGGTTTGAGTGAGGAGCCGGTTGACTAACACCGGTTGAGGAAGACACGGTGGTTGTGGCAGTGGGTTGTGATATAGGAGGTTGGTGTTGAGCTGGCGTATTGGTGGACGGTGACCTAGGCGGTATAGGGGGACAAGATTGGTTATGTATTGGACTGGGTGGGGGCGTAGGGATATGTTGATTAGGGATGGTGGAAGTGGATGAGGGGAAGGACTTGGTTACTAGATGTTGGTGAATAATATGTGGAGGTGTTTCAAGGAACGTGTAAGAGGGTGATGAGTTTGGTGTCATAGAGCCATAAGGGAATTGTGTTTCATCAAACGTCACATGGCGAGAGATTATAATTTTGTTGGTGTGGAGGTCAAGGCACCTATACTCGCGATGATTTGTCGGGTACCCAAGAAAGATGGAGGGCGTGGAACGAGGTTCTAGTTTGTTACTGGTATCTAGGTGAGGGTAGCAAAGACAACCAAAGACACGAAGGTCCGTATAGTTTGGCGTAGTCTTATATAGGCGTGTGTGAGGAATTTCATTGTTTATGGCGGTGGTGGGTAAGATATTCAAGAGGTAGGTTGCCATGTGAAGGGCTTCAACCCAAAATGATGGTGGTAAGTGTGCTTGAAATAAAATGGTGCGTATAAGGTTGTTAATGGTACGAATCATTCGCTCCGACTTACCATTCTGTTGAGATGTCCGGGGACAAGAAAATCGAATGGTAATGCCATTTGTAGCAAAAAGTTGGTGTAGGGCATTGTTGTCAAATTCACCCCCATGGTCACATTGCAGAGATTTTATGTCACAATTAAATTGGTTCTTAACAAATGCACGAAAATGAATAAATTTAGACAACATATCAGACTTTTTACGAAGAGGATACACCCATAAATAATGTGAAAAATGATCTAAAAATAAAACGTAGTATTTAATGCCAGTGATACTGGAGAGTGGAGAAGTCCACAAATCGGAATGAACAATATCAAAAGGTGAAGTAACAATAGTTTCACAAATCGAAAAAGGAAGCCGTACATGTTTGCCAAGCTGACAAGCATGACATAACATGGGAGACTTAGTCTTATTACAAGAAATGAAATTACGAGAAACTAGGTTGCGTAACACGTCACTTCCTGGATGTCCAAGTCGTTGGTGCCACATATGTTGATTAACATGAAAAGCTTGTGGAGGTTTTGGGGTAGTGACAGGATAGAGATCTCTGGTGCTATCACATCTGAGGAGGATTTGGCGGGTCCAGTAGTCCTTAACAGAAAAACCGAACTCATCAAATTCAATGGTACATTTATTATCACGTACAAACTGACGAGAAGATATTAAGTTTTTAACAATATTTGGTGTAACGAGAACATTATTTAAGTGAAGCGTTCGATGAGGGGTGGTCAAAGTGCTATGGCCTGTGTTTGTGACGGGAATAGATTTTCCATCACCAACAGAGACAGATGGATAAATGCAAGAATTAAAGACAATACTAAGATTATGAGCAGATGAATTGAGATGAGAAGACGCACCGGTATCCATATTCCAATTAGCATTAGCCGGGTCTTGTAGGGTCATCGTGTTGAAAACTTGAGGAAGAAGTGTTTCCTGAGAATGCAGCGAAGCTTGTGAACCCGGACCATATACTGCCTGAGCAAAAAGTGTCTGCCGTGGTGTTAAAGATGGAGTAGGCTGCTGGTGCGTATAAGACTGTTGGCCCAAAGGAAGTCCAAAGCCTGGTGGACTGAGCCTGGGGCCCAAAGGTGGGAGCTGCGATTGACCAGTTGTAAGGCGTGACTGCCCAAGCATGTTACTAATACCATATTGGGCCAATAATGTTTGTTGAGCTTGAATGAGAGCTAGTAGGTGACTTTTATCCATTCCTCCCTGCATTTGACCAGGCCCACGTGGGGGAATAAAATAATTCCCACGATTAGTATTCTGACTAAAACGAGAATTCCCATTCGTCCCAAAACTATTAACTACGAGTTTGTTTCATGCAAAAATCTGCATGTGTTCCCCCTGGTACAAACACCTCTGTTAAAGTTACGACATACCTCACGAGTGTTCCCACTTGTGCGTGTGTCACGTAAGTTACGTGAGTCTTGCCCCCGAGAAGGAGTAGTCTCGGCAAGGAGGACTTGAGGGGATGAGGACATGGTATTTGTGGACGTGGAAGAAGATTGAGAATTTAACCGCATCTCCTCGGTTGTGACCATAGACCGCATTGTGTCAAGATTGGGAAACGGGTCCTTATGAGCGATAACGGTGGAAAGATTAGCATATTTTGCACTTAGCCTGTTAATAGCATACGTGACGATATCGTCATCCGACATAGATGAGCCAAGATCAGTTAAGTGAGTAACAATGGATTCAATTTTTCTAAAGTAAGCATCGACACTTAGATCACCCATTTGTAGAACACGTAGCTCGCCTTTTAAAGCAACGGTGCGTGAACGTTTGTTGTCAAGAAAGAGTTTTTCAACATGGTCCCAAGCGGCTTTAGCGGTGGGAGGATTTGCTTTGATTAGGCGTCCTTGAAGGGCGGGGGATAGGGTTAAAATGATCCACGACTTCACGATAGAATCGGCAGTGAGCCATTCTTCCGCGGGTGGAGCGGATGAAGAAGAGGCCATAGTGTCACCTTTGATGTGTGTTAGGACACCGAAATTGTTGCAATGAATCTTGAAGAAGTAGGACCACGATGAGTAATTTAACTCATCGATGTCAAGTTTGACTGGTACGACAGAGTTGAGGTTATTGACAGCATAAAGTTTCTCCACTAGCGTGAGGGCAGGAGGTTGTGGTGGTGGTGTGTCGTTTGTCATTATACTGATGGAGGATTTTAGGGTTTGAAAAAGCGGCTGGTGAGTTAGGGTTTGTAGGATCGGCTATCTTAATGATAGGCCTGATACCATGTAAACTTTGTATTTCATTGATTCTATAACGTAATACAATGTGATATATAAATACAACATGCCAAGCTGGGCCATACACAATACACTAGAAACTAATAGTAACCGGGCCAAGCCCATGAATAATATCTGCTAACAGTGATAAGTGAGAATCATTGGAATCTATCTTTGTAAACCATACGTTGAAACTCAGAACAAACCTCTTCCTTGGACAACCTGGTCTTACCCAAACCTTTACTATAAACGAGAGTTATACTTTACCCATGTGTTTTATGTATTGAGTCGGTAAAATCTAGTATTATAAAATTAAAGCTTTTGAAACACATCAAAGTTTTTAGCGCCGCTGCCAAAGAGATTGTTTTATTGTTCTTATTTTAGTTTATGGTTTAACGTGTGTTCATTATTTAGTTTTCTTGCGAAAATTAAGAAAAAATCTTATCTGTAAACAAAAGCACGCCGAATTGTTTTTGATAGAAAACCGCCATACTTTTGAGTTTTGGTCGTTTAAAATTGCTGAAACATCTGCAAGTCCATCGGTTTTTCTCGTAAAACCGACGCACTTTTGAGTTCAGGAACATAAATTTATTGGAATTCACCACAAAAACCCTAAAAGAAACCCTTCCAAATGCTTATTTTAAGTTATGAGAATATTAGACTTATGTTTTGTGTGCTATTATTACTTGAACTATTGCATATGTATAAAATATATATTAAATGGAAAATTAAAAAAATATTTTTTTTCTTTTATAGCTTCTACTTGTTTGGAGTTTTTGTGCTTAGTACTCAGGGGTTCCTTGATTTTTTATTCATCATAACTAAGGTATAGAGTAATCCATTCCTCGTACTTACCTCGTTACATAACACTAAGGGTGTCCATAAATTAATAATAATTATCAGGCGAGTTATAATTATTATTAATTTATGGACACGCTTAGTGTTATGTAACGAGGTTAGTACGAGGAATGGATTACTCTATACCTTAGTTATGATGAATAAAAATTCAAGGGACCCCTGAGTACTTGGATGAAAGATTGCTTACATTATGCTTTCTTCTTTTATTTGAGTATTTAACTTGTTATGTGAATTGCAATGACCTATTTAAAACAAAACTTACAAAACCTACAAGTACGCCGGTCTTTTCACTAAGACCGCCGCACTTCTGATTTTTTTTAATCAAATGAGTACATTTAAAACGTGTAACCGACACACATTTTATTATGCACGTCGTACTTTCAGGCCTATTTGTTCACAAAATCATAAAATTTCTTCTGTAATGTTAAAACAATTAAGACTCTTAACTTATGAATGTTTTACAAGATTATTGGAATACAAATGTGTATTTGGTTTTGATGATACTAATCTATTGACGTTTTCCTTCATGTTTTGGTTATTTTTAGCATTTTTAGCTATGGATTCCAATACTAGCTTAGGGAGAATGATGAGGAACGAGGATGATGAAATCCTTGGGTTGAATGAATTAAGGAGATTGGAATATATGAGAAGAGTTAGACACTGCTAACAGTGGGTTAAAAGAGGAAACAAGGCTTCATACTTTTTACACAATGGAAACGAATGCATGTTGCGAAAATTTATAACTCCATGCTTCGTAGAAGGGTTATATGCTTATGATGGAATTGCTGATCTGGATTATAGCAAGAACCTGTTATCCAATTAGTTCTTTGTTAAGCTCGGTCTAAATAGTGAAGAGATTAGCCAAAGGACCTATTATCTAATGAGTTCTTTATAGTAAGAACTTGTTATCCAATACTAACCATCACAACTAATCCATTCGGCCTATATGGTGTTGCAATAATTAGCCAAGGGACAAACAAGATCCAAGCTAAGATAATATCAAATTCATAATCATTCATATTCGCAAGTCATATAGCAAAATCATCCAAACACAATATCATGTTTCACATGTTACCAAAACAAACATCATAAACACATTAAATTCAAAGACTTTTAGCATTAATATGGGTAAGAAATATACCAAAGTCTCCACGAGAAGTACTACAAAGAACAATGAACCAAAATCAACATTCCAACAAGTACCAAGCAACAAACCAATACCATATTACCTCCTTACATAACCAATATCCCAATGCTATTGAAATGACACGATATATGTCACTTAACTCCTGGAAATTCATGAACTTGTCACGAAATGGAGTGTTTAGGAATGAGGTTTATAGTAGAGAACTTAGAGAGATTTGGTGCGAATCCTCTAAGCCTCAAAGTGTGGTATGTTTAGGTTCCGGAAACAAAAGGTTTGAGGTTTGGAAATGGTGTTGGAACAGTGGTAAATCATGGCTAAGATGGTGGTGATAAGTACGAGGTTTAGTAGGGTGTTTTGATCCATGGATCCTAGGGTTCTCACCCCTAGTTCTAAGGTCTTAAAGCTCTTCTATCGTATTCCTCCATGTCCCAATGATTACCCACCTAAGGTGGTAATTTGTCCCAACTTACTATCATAATAAAAAATTGCCGTGAATAAATTTAAGTTGCCATGCTATTCAAACATGAGGCAACCCATAACAGTGAACCGTCCCCAGTTACTAATTGAGAGGATGAGCTTAGGATAAATTGATCGGTTCAAATTGATCCCAAATTACCAATAAGTTACGCTTTTCTTAATTTAGTACTATTTAAAAGTTTTAGTTTACAACCTTAAACTTGTTTTGACTATTGAGTCATCCCTATATTAATGAAGGTTACCAAAGAAATAGCAAAGTGGTTATTGGTATTGAGGTTTGGATTATGTTAGAATTGATTTTTACAAGTCTTGTTAGACAGTTTTTGCTAAAACTAATATAAGAGTCAGCCTTAACTTTAATTTTGAAAGTAAGGTGCCATGAATGACTTTTCAAATATAGCGGTTTGATCTGTGGGCATTGATTAAGGGTATTAAACTGGCATATTTTAAAGAGTAAACTATACCGTTCGTCCTTGTGGTTTGTGTTGACCGACAAGTTTCGTCTTTTGACTAAAAAAAACTGCACCATTCGTCCTTAAGTGCGAAACGTTATGTATCGTTAGTCCCTCCCTTTAACAACTCTTATTAACACTCGTTAAGTCTTATTAGATAAGGGTATTTTCGTCCTTTTACATCTCTCTTCTTTCACATAATATATCTTCAGTCATTCAACTGTTCCTTCCCAAAATCATCTTCCAGCTTTATTAAAAAGCAACACCTATCATCATATTAAAAATCAATCACTCTACCCATAATCATCTTTCATATTTATTAAAAATCAACACCCATCATCTTAAAAACCATTACTATATAACATACCCATTACTATATCATCCATAAAATAAACCAAAAGCAAATAAAAACTTACCCACTTGTCAATCCATCCAATCCAGGAGCAAATTCGCCGGTAGGGGTGTTCATAAATGTGACACCCGAAATTAAATTACAATCAACTTCAATTTAAATTAAACCCCAAATTAAATTAAATCAAGTCAAAATACCCAAATCAAAATACACAAAAACCTCTAAAAACTACTATAACAAATTCTTTCAACTACACAAGAGCTTTACTACTTCAACAAGTGGGTACGTATTATTTTAACTAAGACGATTATTACATGAATCACACATTTTGAATCGTCTTAGTTGCGAGCATATATTGTATCGCAACTAGATAACACACTTAAAACCCACTTAAAAAAATTTGTTAACTGAGACGATTATTCAAAACAAGATTATTGTTAATAAACTACTCCAACAAGTGGATTTTATCGTTAAGATGATGTGGTATGGTGGGTTATGTTTTGGTGTAGATGATGCGGCGTGGCGGCAGTAGTGATGGCGGTGACAGTTGTATTAGATCTATGTAAACATGATGGTGGTAGATGATTGGTATTTGTGGGTTTTGGTACGGTGTTTTTGGATGTTGATTTTGGAGATTGTGAAGGTGTTAATGGTGGTGATGAAGATGAATAAATGAAGAAGATGAAGAATTGTTAGGAGATATTAGTATGTGGTGATGGTTGAAGATGAAGGTAATTAAAAGAAGAAGATAAAGTTAAAAGTGAGGGGTAAAAAGACTAAAATACCCTCACGTGGGTATCACATGTGAACAGATAACGAACATTACTGAAGATCGTTAGAGTGAAGGACCAACGATACATAACGTTTCGCACTTAAGGACGGATGATGCGTTTTTTTGTTCAAAGGACGAAACTTGTCGATCAACGCAAACCACAAGGACGAACGGTGTAGTTTACTCTATTTTAAATGCACGAAGATTGTCGGGCTTTGAAAACCGGTTTTCATTCCTATACCTATAGCAATTCTTTTCTGTAAACCAAACATCCTATGGAATTATTTGTTTGTAGGACTATTTTTGATCGGTTATTTTTTTAGAACGGTTAGTAGTTAGTGGTTCGAGTTGTGCACTGACATCCAAGCGGGTAGTATGCCTTCCTCGAACCTTCGCCTTTGAAGAATAAACCTCACTTTTTTTTCCGCTTTGCGTACGAGGAAAACCCATTAGCAAGCCTCGAACCCGAGGCCTCCAAAAAAACAACCCCCCTCCCAACCCACCCACACACACAAAGTCATCCTTGGTGGCCACTTGATCGGTTATTATATACAAGGCATAATTTCATGTATATCATTCCCTGGATGAATAATTACATGTATATCTTTTGTACCAGTTTTATATGCATAAAATACAATACTTTTAATGCATCAAAAGAATATATATGTAATTTCTGAAATTTCCATAAATATATATGTAAAAGCCCTTATATACAAAGTCACTAACGTTAGATTACTAATCTACACCTACTATTATTCCTATTGTTCCTTCCAAATACTAAATAGGTTTTAGACAAGAGACAGTTGACATATTATTCCTATATATTCCTTCCATATCCTTTCATTCCATATGATCTACGCATACTATTATTTTTAGGGAAAATGGTCTAAAAAGACATTCAACTTGTCATTTTTTTTCTTTTGTAGGCATTAAACTTTTTATTTTCTTATTGTAGCATCTAACTTTCTTAATTTTCCTATTGTAGGCCTGTAGCGCAAGAAAGTGAGGTGACAATAGAAAAGTTAAGGATGTTGAATGCCTACGAATATAAAGATTAAGGAAGTTAGATGCATACAATAGGATGATTAAGAAAGTTGGATGCTACAATAGGAAAATTAAAAAAGTTGAATGCTACTATAGGAAAATTAAAAGTTTAATGCCTACAAAAAGAAAAAATGGCAAGTTTGATGATTTTTTAGACCATTTTCTCTTATTCCTATTACAGTTTGATGATTTTTTAGACCATTTTCCCTTATTCCTATTACTCCATCCAAATACTAAAGAAGTTTGAGACAAAGAAACAATTGACATACGATTATTCCTTCCATATCCGTTCGTTCCATAAAACTTTTAAAAATGAAAGTCTGAAACACAAAAATGGAAAACTGCTAGATTTTTTTTCTAATAAAAAAACTACTAAATTATTTTTATATATGTTATACGAAACACTTAACCACAATTTCATGACTACAATTATTTGCAGCTATAAATTTCCGCCGCTATGCGGGTGTACGTATGTACTCACCTAGTTCTGGTAAGACGAGTGGACATGGATATAAATAAGTGATAGTAAGACATGGTCCATGATTTATGAAATTTTGTACAAAACGACCTCTTTACATGAATTGGGCAAACTTCTCTCTTTCAGAAGATGGCTAGTCTCATTCGAAAAAGTTCTTTGAGTGTCGAAAATATGCTTTCTTGTAAACTTGGATGGTCCAGTGATCTCTGAAATTTTTAGTAATACGATATCTTCCATGGATGGGGATTTTCCGTTTTCAAATGTTGCATGACTCATTCGACAAAGTTCTTTGAATAGAAAGAAACCTGCATGCTTGTAATTTAGTGAAGTTTGTAGCCTCTTTAAACTACACAATTTCCCCTTATGTTCACAATGTACTATATGGTTCACTAGGGAGGTTGTTACAAACTTGTTAGGCAAAACTAATTATTAAACCTATCATTGTTTGGGTCACATGGATTTCAATGAATGAACTTGAAGTCTCGGGTTGATTGGTGATCAGCCAAAATCTAAAAAGTTAAAACTAAAACCCATTTACAAATGTTAATAGAAATTTACAGAGACCAACTTAAAAGATAAATGTCTTATGGAAATGACAAAGAGCGCGCCACTTAGTATTTTTCTTCTCAAACCACAACAAATTATTTACGCTAGGAGATCATACCGCTCTCACACCCACTCGTGTAGGCTGTTTTAGCGTGGTGGTCAGTGGTCCACTCAACCCTTTGGTTCCTTTGGCGTTCAAGGAATGATATGGTTTTTGCTGCTAATTCTAGATGACATCAAGCTCCCTACACTATGATTTATAATCGATATAAGAAATTTCGTTTTAACTACACAGAGTGGTTTAGTAATGAATGTAACTTCTCTATCCCCTATTGTGTAATTTCTTGCCGTTCTAGGTTTCTAATGCATTGATCTGATTAAGAAAAGTGTTTTATATATCTTCATCAGCTTCGCGCTCCTCATTTTTTTTATCCTACTGAAAAATAAAATACTAAAAAAAACATATGCGTACAATGGACTAAAAATTGTTGGAAACTAATACAAACATAAAACATCAATCGTCATTAGTGACGAACAGATTCAAGCCAATATATACTTTATTAGCAAAACTATTACATTACTATTTCTATTATATTATATATATTATAAAAAGCAAGTCAATTCAGTGCTTATAAATACAAGCCATACATCCCTTCACATGCTAATATATATTACTACTGATATTTCATTTTATAATACATTGAACACGTATAAATAGAGCCAGTCCATCCCCTTCACTTACCTTAAACTAATAACATATGTAATCTGTCCTCTGTCCCCTGTTCCTAAGACTCTCACCCTGACAACCTTAACTATCTTGTGTTAATATGACTACACAAACAAACAAAAAGATCAGCAATGGATCAATTTGGTCCATTTTCATGCATGCTGACAGAGCCGACATGTTACTGATGCTTCTTGGGTTATTAGGTGCAGTCGGTGATGGCATCGCTATGCCAACCATGTTGCTTATCACTAGCAAAATCATGAACAATATTGGAGATTCTGATTCTGATTCTAATTCATCATCAGCCATGAAAGACTTCATTGATAAAATGAACCAGGTTAATATCACATGAACACATATTATGTATTTGCATATTGTGTTTTTTCTTAAGCAGATAAGTAGTTTCGGCTTTTAAGTATTTGGATGATAAGCTGTATATATACACTTTAAAATAAGCAGGTTGGTAGCTGATAAGCACTTTGAAATAAGCGATCCTAGATGATATAGATCAAGTAATATTTTTTATATTGATTATGGTTAAGAAATCTAATTGTGTTTTATTATTATTATTATTTTTATTTTGTTTACAGAATGCTGTAAATCTTTGTTACATGGCTATTGGGATATGGGTTGCGTGTTTTCTTGGTACGTTTATTGTTTTGATCATTTTTCTTAGGAAAATAGAAAAATACTGCGATTGGAATACATTTTTGGTAATTTTTAAGATTCCATTTTTTAAGTGTTAATATGATCATCAAACTTTGAATTGCAGAGGGGTATTGTTGGGCAAGAACAGCAGAGAGGCAGGCATCACGATTGAGGTCAACTTACTTAAAAGCAGTTTTAAGGCAAGAAGTTGCGTATTTTGATTTAAATGTTACAAGCACGGCCGAGATCATTACCAGTGTTTCTAGTGATAGCCTTGTCATTCAAGAAGTCATCAGTGAAAAGGTATGTACACGAGTTTCATGTGTTCTGTTTTTCTTACTTCGTATTATTTTTGTAAAGACAACGACACTCACACGAACCGTTGTTTTATTTGGAAAAAAAAAATGCAGGTGCCTACGTTTGTGATGAATTTTTCGATATTTAGTGGGGCATATATAGTGGCATTTATATTGCTATGGAGGCTAGCAATTGTTGGGCTTCCTTTTATTATATTTTTAGTTATACCTGGTTTGATATATGGAAGGGTTTTAATGAGCTTATCAAGAAAGATTAGGGAGGAGTATAATAAGGCTGGTAACGTGGCTGAACAGGCGATTTCGTCCATCAGGACAGTTTACTCGTTTGTGGGTGAAAATAAGACCATTACAGAGTACTCTGATGCTTTGCAAGGCACTGTGAAGTTAGGTTTAAAGCAAGGATTGGCTAAAGGAATAGCGATTGGTAGCAATGGTGTCGTATTTGCTGTATGGGCATTTTTGAGTTGGTATGGTAGTAGGTTGGTGATGTACAATGGAGCTCAAGGAGGAACTGTGTTTGCTGTTGGAGCTGCTATAGCTATTGGTGGACTGTAAGTTATTTCTGTTACTTTTTTTATCTTCCTATTTTGGCATTAACACTCTTAAGAATGATGACAGCAACCTTTTTATTTTCAATTGTAATCAATTTGAATTTCATTTATTCATGTGAAAGGAAGTCCCTAATAATGTGTATTTGACTTTTTATTTTTATTGAGGGTGATAGCAATTGCTAGTTGTCGTTTTTTAATGATAGATTTTAAGAATGTCTTTTTAATTTCGATCATGACAGATCACTAGGTTCGGCGTTATCCAACGTTAAGTACTTTTCTGATGCAATAGCTGCGAGCCAACGTATAAGGGAAGTGAATAAAAGAGTTCCAGAAATCGATTCAGACAACATGGATGGGGAAATACTACAAGAAGTATCGGGTGAAGTCGAATTCAAGGGTGTAAATTTTGCGTACCCGTCTAGGCCTGAAACTGTTATATTCAAGGACTTTAACTTAAAAGTCCCAGCTGGGAAGACGGTTGCGTTGGTTGGTGGGAGTGGGTCTGGTAAATCGACCGTGATTGCATTGTTGCAAAGGTTTTATGATACTCAAGGAGGAGAGATTTGTGTAGATGGGGTGAGGATTGATAAGCTTCAACTAAAATGGTTGAGATCGCAAATGGGTTTGGTGAGTCAAGAACCAGCTCTATTCGCCACTACCATAAAAGAGAACATACTTTTCGGCAAAGAGGATGCAACCATGGAAGAAGTCATTGAAGCCGCGAAAGCTTCAAATGCTCACAACTTTATCACTCAGTTGCCTCAAGCCTATGACACTCAGGTTATTTTTCCATCATTTCATCTTTTAGCACTAATAGTCAACTAGATGACTTTGACCCAACTTTTTTTTTCTTGGTCACATAATTTGTTTGATAAATTAGTTTAAGTTTCAAACTTGAAATTGGATACTTCAAATGATTAACTAGTGATAAAACTTTTGTTCAGTGTTTCTTGATCCAATCTATTATAAAAAATAAATGGTTAAAGAAGCACTAGCCAGATGTTAGGTTCTTGGTGGTTTCTTGTGGAAAGAATGAAAAGAGTGCTAATGAAGATAAGCATAAAAAAGTAGAACATTATATTTTTTTATTTTTAGTCATTCATGTTCGTATCTGTTGATCCTTTTAGTGAAAGCTGCTGCCTTAAAGTCAAATTAATACAAAAAGAAACATGGGGTGTGGGGATAAAAGTTGACACATACTTTGCATCACAAGTTCCTATTATTTTTCTAAGCAAAATGTATGTTTTTATATGCTTTACTTCATTTGAGAATTATCATGCGTATCTTTCATTCCACTTGTTACAAATGTCAACTTAAAAGGACAATGTTGGAGTTTTCTATGAAAATTTAACAGAATATATTATAACATTTTTCAAATATAAATTACTATATATCAAGACTTTATAAGCCTTCCTTACATACCACCTGATTGCTTGGAAGAATAAACATAGTCATATGCTGGCTGTCATCAAAACTTAATATAATAAGCCTAAGTTTGTTGGGGCAATTTGGGGGATATTGGAGGCATTTGCATTTTAATTCCCTTCAAATGTCATGTTTGGTAACTCAAATGGGGAAATTGAAGCAATTTACAATTACTCGAATTGCCAAAATGGGAGAATGAATGCCTAAAAAGTGAGAAATTTTAATTTACAAAAATTTATAAACTTTTTCTTATTGTTTTATAAACTTTTAAATAGAATATATTTATAATTTTTTATAAACTTTTTTATAATTTTTTATAAACTATTTTATAGATTTTTTTGCGTTATTATAAATTTTTATAAACTTTTTTATAATTTTTTTATAAATTTCTTATATATTTTTAAACTTTTTTATAAACTCTTTTATAAACTTTTATAAATTTTTATAAACTTTTTTTAAATTTTTATAAATTTCTTAGAAATTTTATAAACTTTTTATAAACTTTTTATAAACTTTTATAAATTTTTATAAACTTTTTATAATTTTTTTTATAAATTTCTTATAAACTTTTATAAACTTTTTAATAAATTTTATAAACTTTTTCATAAATTATTTATAAACTTTTTTTTATAATTTTTATAAACTTTTTATAAATTTTTCTAAACTTTTTTATTTTTTTTATAAACTTTTAAATAGAATTTTATGAAATTTATATTAAAATAAAAAAAATTATAAATTTAATGAACCAAACATGCGGTATTTTAAATTAGAATTTTAAATTCTCAAGAATTTAAATTTTCTAGAATTTAAAATTCCGGAATTTCAAATTACCCCAACCAAACGCCTCCTAAGTTGTACTTTAATTCATATATGTCTACCAGTAACATAACATGCACCTCCTATAAGCTTGTTTGATAACTTTTTTTGATCATATTAAGTAGTATTAACATAAGATTTGCCAAACCTTCAATTCTAAACATTTTTTTTAAAATATACTGTGTTTAAATTTGTTTGTAAATAGGTTGGTGAAAGAGGAGTTCAAATGTCGGGTGGCCAAAAACAACGAATTGCGATTGCACGTGCCATAATAAAGTCGCCTCGTATCCTTCTTTTGGACGAGGCAACAAGTGCACTCGACACGGAGTCAGAACGAGTGGTTCAAGAGGCACTTGATCAGGCAGCCGTTGGTCGAACCACAATAGTCATTGCTCATCGCCTCTCGACTATTAGAAATGCAGATGTCATAGTGGTGGTCCAAAATGGACAAGTGGTCGAGTCTGGTTCCCATGACGATCTCATTCAACTTGAAGATGGATTTTACACATCACTCGTACGCCTCCAAGAAACCAAACAAAATGATGAACCTCAAAATTCTTACTCAGCTGGACCATCATCTGTTACCTCAACACTTGATCTTCACAACATCAGCAGCCGCAGGCATTCAACAGTGAGTAGGTCAAGCTCTACAAACTCGGTCGACCGTGGTGGCAGTGAGAGCTTCAAATTGACGGACAACCAAGAATTTCCAGTTCCGTCCTTCAAGAGGCTTTTAGCAATGAACACTCCTGAATGGAAGGAAGCGTTGTTCGGAAGCATTGGCGCGATTCTGTTTGGTGCTATTCAGCCACTTTATGCTTTTGCAATGGGGTCAGTGATATCGGTGTATTTCTTGGAAGATCATGATGAGATCAAGCGCCGGACAATGATTTATTCATTGTGTTTCGCTGGTTTAGGGGCTCTTTCGATGGTAGTCAACATTATTCAGCATTACAATTTTGCAGCCATGGGTGAACAGTTAACAAAGAGGGTTCGGGAAAGGATGTTGGCAAAGATTCTCACCTTTGAAATCGGTTGGTTCGATCAGGATCAGAATTCAAGTGGAGCCATTTGTTCTAGGCTTGCTAAAGATGCCAATGTGGTATGTACTTTTTATTGTATATGTAAACTTTCTGGACTAGTTTTTTAGTGTAGGCGATGAAATAATATGTGATTAATGATTTTGTAGGTACGATCATTAGTGGGTGATCGAAGTGCTCTTCTAATACAAACGTTCTCCGCTGTAATAATTGCTTGCACGATGGGGTTGGTGATTGCGTGGAGATTGGCATTGGTTATGATTGCAGTTCAACCACTTATTATCGTCTGCTTCTACTGCAAACGAGTTTTGTTAAAGAACATGTCACAAAAAGCTATGAAATCACAGGATGAAAGTAGCAAGCTTGCAGCTGAAGCTGTCTCCAATCTGCGTACAGTCACAGCCTTTTCATCTCAATCACGAATCCTCAAAATGCTCGCAGAGACCCAAAAGGCCCCAATGCGTGAAAGCATCAAGCAAGCTTGGTATGCTGGATTTGGTCTTGGGTTTTCTCAGAGCCTTATGGCTTGTACTTGGGCTCTAGACTTTTGGTATGGTGGGAAATTGATAAGTGACGGTCAACTTGGGTCAACGGCACTTTTTCAGACTTTTATGATCTTAGTCAGTACCGGGAGGGTCATTGCAGATGCGGGTACCATGACAAATGATCTAGCCAAAGGGTCTGATGCTGTGCAGTCTGTGTTTGCAGTGTTGGACCGCTACACTTTGATAGAGCCTGAGGACCCTGAAGGTAGACAGCCTGAAATCATTACAGGACATGTAGAGATACGCGATGTGGACTTTGCATACCCTGCCCGGCCTGATGTCATGATCTTCAAAGGGTTCTCCATCAATATAGAAGCTGGGAAATCAACTGCGTTGGTTGGGCAAAGTGGGTCTGGAAAGTCGACCATAATTGGGTTAATCGAGCGCTTTTATGATCCACTGAAAGGCATGGTTAAAGTTGACGGAAGAGATATAAGGTCGTACCATTTAAGAACTCTAAGGAAATATATCGCACTTGTGAGCCAAGAGCCGGCGTTATTCGCGGGCACCATACGTGAAAACATTATATACGGAGCTTCCAAGGATGTTAGTGAATCAGAGATCATCGAGGCTGCAAAAGCAGCCAATGCTCATGATTTTATAGCCGTTTTGAAAGATGGGTATTATACATGGTGTGGTGATCGAGGGGTACAACTCTCTGGGGGACAAAAACAACGCATTGCTATAGCCCGTGCTGTGTTGAAGAACCCTGCAGTTTTGTTACTAGACGAAGCCACTAGTGCACTAGATAGTCAGTCAGAAAAAGTAGTCCAAGATGCGCTTGAGCGGATGATGGTGGGACGGACAAGCGTTGTGGTAGCCCACCGCTTGAGTACCATACAAAGTTGTGATACAATTGCAGTTCTGGAGAAGGGAAAGGTGGTCGAGAAAGGGAACCACAGTTCATTGCTAGCGAAAGGACCATCCGGAGCTTACTACGCATTGGTTAGTCTTCAAAAGCCTAATTCTACTAACCATTCAATCGACTAAAGGTTGGCGGTTCACTTCGGGTTTCACCTTGGAAGATCACAGTATAACAAATTTTGATGATCTTTTGATGTTGTTATGTGACCTCTCATTCTGAGGGTATATACTAGGAATGTTTGTTGAACAAACTCATTAATGAATGATGATCAACATGATAATAGCTATGAAGTAGTTTATATTATGGGCTTACTTTTATTTTATTGTTACGGAACTTAATTTAGAGCTTCGTAGATAGGATGAACTCTGGGCATTATTTTCATATTAATTAGTATAAGATTAACTCAAATTTATGATCCAACAACTATGCGCGCTTAATTTAACTCAAACAAAATGGCGTCAACTTGTGTAAAAAAAGGCTTTAAGATAGTTCAGTTACAAACTTGAGGACTAACAGAACGAATAGATGTTTTGACTTGTGAGAGCTCTATTTGGGAAGAAAATAAATGACTGCTTTGCAGTTTGGGGGTGTAAACTATAAACTTTAAGGTTCGAATTGTCATCACTAAAAAAGGTAGTAAATCAGAGTTTCAGACTGTTTCTTCAATTGTAAAACAGGGTAATCAAGTAAAAATATAATATGAAATAATCAAACTGTATGTGGAATTTTGTTAGCATGGAAAGTTTGGAACATGATTCCAGAAATATTATATTTATTTTCAATTAAAGATAAAATCTACGTATAGGTGGAAGACAAACGAGCAACAAACTGCGCCGCTAGCCTTTTTTAAATTGTAAAACTAATTTTTTTGAAAACAACATTTGTGGATCTAGGTGTCATAACATTACTATGCATAACTCACTGGACTCTGTTGAGTAGCTCCACTATCTTATGTGCTAGAAAACGAAAAGTATCAAACGCGAAAGGAAATAAAAACGTGTTGATTTTCAATGCATGTTTTCTCATGTTTTGCTACTTTGCACGAGGCTGCTTTCAAACCAGCCTGCTCACTATAAAACCCCGGTTACTCAAACTCACAAGAGAAAAAACCCCGGTTAGATACAAAAATAATATACCCAAAATCTTCATAACCTAAATGAAATGTTTCTAGATAGAATTGCATCCCATGAACGGGAGAAAGGTAATGATACCAATTTATTCACAAAACATCTTATGCTGAGCAATGCTCAGCCCTTTTGTAAAAATATCTTCAACTTGATTTGCAGATGAAATTTTGACAGTTTTTATAACTCCAGATGACGTCTTTTCTCTCACAAGATGTACATCTATCTCAAAACGTTTGGTTTTCTCATGAAACTCAGAATTTGCATCACTTTAAATTGTTGCACTACTTTCACAATATAAATCAACAGGAAACATACCCTAAATTCCCAAATCCTTAAGAATGTTTGAAACCTAAATAATTTCAAAAATAGTAGATGCCATGCATATGTATTCAGCTTCTGCTGATGTCTGGAAATTGGCGCTTGTTTCCTGTTTTTCCAAGAAATCACCCCATTACCCAAATAAACACAAAACCCAAAGACAGACTTCCTAGAAACTGGACATTTTGCCCGGTCTGCATCTGAAAAAGCACACAGACTGAGATTGCTTTCTTTATAAGATTGTATCCCAGTTCCTGGTGCATGTTTAAAGTACCTTAAAATTTCCTGGTGAATGTTTTAAGTACGTTAAAACTCTTAATGCAACTTTAAAGTGTGACTGAATAGGAGAATGCATATGCTAGCTAAGACAATGCACAACATATGTAATATATGGTCTAGTTATAGATAGATAAATTAGTCTACCCACTAGTTTTGGTATTCAATAATACTTGGTAAAAGTTTATCAATTTCAGTTTTAATATGACTTAAAACAACATTTTGTTGTAATAGGGTAACAGCAGGCTTACAAGCTAAAAGACCATACACAAAGCATTTCTAAACAATCATTTCTTTGTGACAGACAAAGACCATCTTTATTTTCAAAAACTTTAATTCCTAAAAAATATTTTAAAATACCAAGATCTTCGATCATAAACTTTGAACTTAGAAAAGTTTTTAAGTTCTCAAATTTCATGCAAATCATTCCTAGTAGTCACAATATCATCAACATATACTAACAGAGCAATAAATTGCCCCTTCTTACTCTTAACATACAAAGAATAGTCATGCTTACTCTGCATAAACCTATGCTCAACAAAAGCAGTGGTTAATTTTTCATTCCACTGCCTAGGAGCCTACTTAAGACCATACAATGACTTAACCAGCATGTACACTTTTGTTTTATCTTTATCATAAAAACCAAGTGGTAAAGACATATAAACTTCATCATTAAGGTCACCATAAAAAAAAGCATTATTAATGTCCAATTGAAACAATGGCCAGTTATTATGAACATATATACTAATGAGACACCTAATTGTAACCATTTTGACAACAGAGCTAAATGTTTCCTCATAATCCAGACCTTCCCTTTTACTATAGCCTTTGACAACAATCCTGGCTTTATACCTATCCACTTCTCCAGTGGACTTATAGGTGATTTTGAAAATCCACTTACATCCAATAGGCTTTCTACCTACTGCAAGTTCAGTCAAGACCCAAGTATTGTTTTTGTGTAAAGCCTCTATTTCAAGGTTCATAGCCTCAACCCAATTTGGATTGTAAGAGGCTTCATAATAAGAATTATGCTCCACAGACTTATGCTCCCAGGTTGTATGTTAACGTTGTCTGCCGTGCGCAACGCGTCACGTGCTGCTTCTACATGTGGCGACGATGTTGGATCAGTGACGACAACCTTTCAGGGTGACTCTATTGTATTGGCCCAAGGTTTGTTGTTTTGTTTTCCTGGTGCTTACCCTTTAGGTCATTGCATGTACGTTAGTATGCTTGAGCGTGGTATTTTCTTATATTTGTCATTTACTATTGCTATGTGTGGTTGTTTATATTGTCCTCTATATCGTTGTCTCATTATCGTTTTAAACTTCTAAAATAAACTTCTGATGCAGGCTGCTCCAGTTCTTCATCGGCTTTATATGAATCTGGAAGAGCGCATAACGGTAATCGGAACGATATATTCTTTCTGTTTTACTTTATATGCCAACTTTATCTTTGCTTTATGGTTGTCTTATACGTGCTAATTTGTCGTTTGCAGAAGCTATTGGTTCTCGAGAGGGCTTTGTCAGGCATGACGTTAGTAATTAGCCGTGTCAGTCTGGTAAGTTTTTTTGGGAGAGTTTTTTTTAGGCCTATTGTCTTCGTTATTTTGGCCTACATGTTTCTCAAACTTTTCATTAGAATGTTTCGTTGATGCGTTCATTAAAGTTTCATGCTGGCTATTTGCTATTTTATCTTTCATTGTTACGTACCACAGGCTGAAGGTAACGTTTACTTATGTACTTTAGCAGGTGCCTCAATGGGTGATCAACCAAATATGCCGAACCCTTCTGCAGGTGTTGTGTCGTAGCTTCTCAGTTATATAGTATGATGTTTGACCATTGTGCTTAACTCAGTTGCTCATTACCGCAGGTACATCTAATCAACCTGCAAATGGCGGTACAGCTGCGTAGGAGGCATCACCGCCTGTGGTAATTTAATTTCTTTGTGTGCATCTCGGTCACTGTTTATTGTTGGACTTTTCTACGTTCGTATTTTTGCTTGGTTGCTATTATCCTTTATACTTTCATGTCTCTGCAATAGGTGGCCATCAAAACGAATCAGCTGGCCCTCCAACACGTCCGCCAACTGATAGACGCACATCTGGTGAGCATGTTTTTTGTGTACGCTTCGTCATTCTTTTTTTTCCACTTGAACTAGGCCATTGGATGATCGTTTATGTTTTGTTGTTCTTTGCAGGCCCACCGCAGCAATATAGGCGTTTTGGTGACTGTGTGCATGCGTGCCAAACTTTGTCGGGCTCGATTTTGGGATGAAGAAAAGCTATCATATTCCAATAGAAAGACTGGACCTTTGTATCATCGCTGTTGCTTGCAAGGCCGGGTCAAACTTTTTGTCCCAACGCAATATCCTCCGCTTATTCACCAACTATTTTCAGACAGGCATTTTCTTGAAAACATAAGGATGCACAACCAAATTTTTGCTATGACATCTTTGGGGGCAAATATAGACGATTCTGTCAATGTGGGTGATGGCCCGTATATCTTTAAAATATCGGGTCAAATATATCATCGTATAGGCAGGCTTTGCCCTGAGCCTGACAAACCGCCACGTTTTTTACAGTTGTATATATACGACACAGATAATGAAGTTCAGAATCGTATAAGCCATTTTATGGACACAGGTCAGTGCAACATTAGGCCTGATATTGTAGAATCGTTGATAGAATTTCTAGATCACAATAACGCGTTGGTTCAGCTTTTCAGAATAGCAAGAGATAAGTTACAGCAGCATGATGTTCCGAATTTTAAAGTCGCATTATTTAATCACGGGCCGTCGGTCGCGTATGAACCGCCTACGACGTTATTGGGGCGATCATCTTTGACGACACTGTAGAGGCACGAAGTGACTTCGATGTCGTATTAAAGACTCATTCGTGTGACGCCCAACGGATAACCAAATTGCACGCGATTTACGTGGCCGCTCATTTCCCGTTGCTGTTAGTATATGGCGAGCAAGGGTACCATACTGATCTCAAATACTTAAATGTAGAAGGTGTTGCTACACGCCGTGGAAAACGTATGTCAATGAAATCATTCTATAGTTACCAGCTTCACGATAGAATAGGTCATTATAATCTCCTAAGTAGAGGTGGAAGGCTTTTCCAGCAGTATGTTGTCACCGCCATCTGTAGTATCGAACAAAATCGAATGGACTTTATTAGGAAAAACTAGGCTGATATTAGAGGAGATTTTTGGCGGTCTTCATGATGCAATAACGAGGGGAGATACTGACGGCTCAAACAGGCTCAAGGATCATCTTGCCTTCATCGTTTACTGGGGGCCCGAGATATATGTATAGCCACTACCTAGATGCATTGGCAATTTGCAGAAAGTATGGAAATCCATCGTTCTTCGTCACGTTCACATGTAATACTAGATGGCCAGAAATTGAAGAGTATATGCAGCGGTTTCCTTGGTTATCACCAAGCGACAGGCCTGATGTAATTGACAGGGTATTTGAGCGCAAGATTCATGATCTGATAAAGTATATACGCGAACGCCAACATTTTGGAGCCCTGAATGCATGTATGTTTAGTTCATGTGTATTTATACCTATTTTGTTATTCTGTCATGTATACATGTGATTAACTGTATGATACGATACTTGTGAACATTATGTTTATATCATTTTCTTTTTTTTCAGTCCTTTATACAGTGGAGTTTAAAAAACATGGCCTGCCACATTGCCATATACTGCTATGGATAAACAACGGCCCTAGGGGTGTACGTGATGTTGACATTGATAGATACATTAGTGTGGAGCTTCCTAATCCATCAGATGATTTTAAAGGCTTCAGGGTTGTAACAGAATTTATGGTGCATGGTCCGTGTGGGATAGCATTTCCCAATGCTCCGTGCATGCGCGGTAGGAAATCGTGCAAGAAAAAGTTTCCAAAAGAGTAATGTGAATCCACGTTTGTAGATAACTCAGGATATGTCCACTATCGAAGGCGTGACGTTGACATGAGCGAGACAAGGCGTAACGTTCGGCTTGATAATGCATACGTTGTTCCTTATAATCGAGAACTGTGTATGTCGTTTTATGCACATATAAATGTTGAATTTTGCGGCTGGTCGATGCTAATCAAATACCTGTTCAAATATATCTCTAAGGGCACCGATAGAATAATGGCGAAAATAACTAGAACAGTTGGGGATGCTCCATAGTCGTCAGCGGGTCCTTCTACTTCCAGCGATGGTGCTCACGTGCGGGTTGACGAGATTAGCACTTTTACAGATGGACGTTACATAGGCCCACATGAAGCGTGTTGGAGAATCTTTGGTTTCGATATACACAGCAGGGATCCAGCCATTCAGATCTTGGCTGTTCATTTGGAAAATATGCAAACCGTTGTCTTCAGGTCTTCTCAACGTTTACAATCTGTTATCAATTAATCTTGGGCTGCAAAAACAACCCTAACAGAATGGCTTGATTTTAACGAGTCGTTTGTTTTGGGACGTCATTTAACTTACCTTGAACTCCCATTGGAATTTGTATGGTCAAAGGCTGATAAAGCATGGACACCAAGATGCAATCTGAATAGACCGTCGATAGGCAGGTTAACATACGTACATCCTACTAGTGGTGATCTTTTTTATCAGAGGATGCTTTTATGTCATCAGAAGGGATGTGCGTCGTTTGCAGATATACGTACAGTCAACGGCATTGTTTACGGGACAAACAGGTCTGCACGTGAAGCTATGGGACTACTTAAAGATGATCAGGAATGGATCACTGCAATGCAAGAGGCTTCCGGAACCGCAACCTCATCACAGCTACGCGCCCTTTTCTCTGAAATCTTAGTTTTCACGGACGTTTCAAGCCCCCTTGTCATATGGCAACAGTTTTGGAGAGCAATGTCAGATGACATTCCACTCATCCTATCAGAATCTTTAGGCATGTGGCCACTACATGTTAACGACCCTGAGTTGCAAGGTGGTGTTTTGTATGAATTGCAGATGCTATTATCGTTGCATGGTAAGGCTTTAAAAGACTATGGGCTTCCCGAACCGCCAAAGGGGTTGCTTCATATGTTTAGAAACAGGGTGGTGATGGAGGAAAGAAATTACAACAGAGAAGAGTTAGCTGCTCAGAGCCGAGATATGATACCACAGCTTAACCGTATGCAGAAGATTCTATTTGACATGGTCATCAGTGCAGTTGCTCAAAAAAGGCAGGAATTATTATTTGTGTATTGTCATGGCGGTACGGGGAAAACGTTTCTTTGGAATGCGCTAATAGCAACATTACGTAGTGATGCTCATATCGTTTTGGCAGTTGCTTCTTCTGGCATCGCGTCATTGCTGTTACCATCTGGTAGGACAACTCATTCAAGGTTTAAGATACCATTACAATTAACAGAAGAATCGGTATGTAGAATAAACAAAGGCACTCAGTTAGGTCAACTTTTAAAAGAGACAGATTTGATTATCTGGGATGAGGCTTCGATGAGTGAATGTAGGTGTTTTGAAGCCTTGGATAGAACTCTCAGGGACATGTTAGATAAGCCCACAACACTTTTCGGAGGGAAGCCTGTAGTTGTGGGAGGTGATTTTAGGCAAACTTTTCCTGTTAAGAAAGGCGCCCACAAAAATGAAATAGTAGCTTTATCCGTTGCAGAATCATATCTCTGGAAACATTTCAGAGTCTTTTTTTGGAAGAAAATATGCGGCTCAAAAGACCTTCAATGACATCGACAGAAGTACAAGAAACCAAAGTTTTTTCAGAATGGCTTCTTAATGTCGGCGACGGCAATGTTGGTGTCCGAGATAGTATGGACCCGCTCCATACATCTTGGGTACAAATACCTGATAGATACTGCTTTCCACCAACGGACGAGGGAATGCTACGAATAATAGATTTCATATATGATGCTGCGTCGCTTCATAAACCTACCCCTGCAACTTTTCAAGACAAGGCTATTGTATGCCCAAAAAACGAAACTGCAGACATGATAAATGCACAGATCCTAAAAAAGGTTACTGGTGTATCGTATTTTTACAGTAGTGTAGACGATGCAATTCCGATTGGCAACGATGGGGGAGCATCAGAACTGTTGTATCCAACCGAATATCTCAATTCTATGACCTTTTCAGGAATCCCTCCTCACAAACTTGAAGTAAAATAGGAACCCCAATCATGCTACTACGCAATTTAAACTTAACTGGAGGTCTTTGCAATGGAACTAGGATGATCGTGAATCAATTGCTTTCTAGAGTTATTGAAGCAAAGATTATCAGCGGCACAAAGATGGGTCAAAAGGTTTTCTTGCCAAGGATAGTTTTGACAGTTAAAGAAGAAAAGATGCCCTTCACTTTCAGGCATAAACAGTTTCCGGTGAAGCTTTGCTATGCAAAGACGATTAATAAAAGTCAGGGCCAATCGCTAAAGAAGATAGGTGTATACCTGCCTGACCCAATATTTGGGCATGGCCAGTTATACGTTGCACTTTCCAGAGCTACGTCACCAGATGGGCTAAAAATGATTATAGAAGACCAACCTGGCCACCATCCCAATACAACTAAAAACATTGTCTATACATATTTCTTAAATACAATTCGAAGGCGCCATGTTTTAATTATTTTTAGTATTCTGCGTCAAAGAAAAGTATCTGCTCACCTTCAAAAGCTTTGTGTTTCTTATAATTTCATAGCGAAATTTATGACTATCCATATCTAACTATGCTGTATGAAAAGGCCTCTTAAAACTGTTTCACCCTTTATAGTATACGCTAGATATATAGATCATCCTATTATATTGTAATTTTTAATAAATATACATGTAGTAGTTATAACAAGTGCATTTCACATTATCTTAGCAACCCATTTTTCTATACGTTGACCTTTACTTGCTTACTAATTGTTTACATGTCTATAAATCAACTCATATGTTCCGTGTATAACACATATAGCGCATCCTTTATTTTAAGAGCTGCATGTAACTTCCCCTTAGCAATAAACGACCTATTATTAAATCCCTGAAATAATATTTTAATGACCTGTAGTTATATAAGTTACCGTCTGTGTGACTATCCAATTCATACATAAATATGCATAAAACTGGACTACTCAGATTGTATATACATTATATGTCTTTTACTTCAGAACACGACCAATTTTTCATTGGCGATGAAAACCTTATTGCTACAACTATAACATTATCGTTAAACCATACCTAAAACAACAAAGTTGTTATCTACAATTTTCTGTTTAAAATTGTCATGCAGAATCATGGCTGAACAAGAACCAAGAGCGCCAGCTGCAACTTTCACAGGAAGGCATGCGGCAGAAGAAGAGATAGCAAGGATCAGGGAAATTAGCCGAGGGAAAATGATAGCAACCGAAGTGCAGTTATAGGCATACAAGATATTGACCCAACCGATGCGACAGATTCTAGAAGTGAAAGTGTATCGTAAGTGGATATCAAAAAATGTTCCTGATCCAAACCCAACAGGGTTATGTTTCATGTTACTTGATAGACAGGTTAATATAGCTATCTATATACTATTCATCTCAACCTAAAATGTATACCTGCACATCAGGTAACAATATTTTTTATAGGGAAATGCTATTCAAGCAAATGTTGATGTCTGGGATATTCGCCTGTTGGATGGGACGCTACAACTTAATACGTGTTATACAATTCAAGGCTTTGGATGTAAACGAACAGACAAATGGCAGCGAACTCTTACAAATGACTTGACGTTACTATTCGGAAAGTATACATGCGCAACTCCTTTTGAAGATGATAGTTTTCCCGCACATTATTTCAATTTCGCAGCATATAATGAGTTGGGGCTACGCGCAGATTCACGCGACTCTATCTTAACAGGTATATTTCTTCAAATATAAACCTTACTTTTCAGATACTTTTTACATTTTTAAATGAACCTTGCACAGATTATATCGGCATCATCAGAAACGTGTCACGAATAAAGGAGTTCGGGGGGCCAACCACAAATCGGATTCTCAGGAAAAACGTTGAAATACATAATCTTAAGTACGACTCTTACCAGCTTTACATTTTATCTAAAAGAATGCTGCTGACGTTATAGTAATGTTAGATGAAACGCTTTTTTACAGTGGAAACAGCGTCATACTAAGTTTATGGAACGAGATGGCAACAACCTTTGAACTACACATGGCAATCCCACTTGAGAAACCAATTGTCATTGCAGTTAGCTCATGCCTTACAAAAGATATGGAGGTACATTTGCTTTATAAATAATTAAACAACCTATTTTATGCAGCTACTAAAAATATTGATCCAAATAAAACACATGCTCTATTCAGCTATCGGCAACACCAGCGACATACTATTATCTTAACCCTAATATTGAAGAGGCAACACAGATCCGGGCAGCGTAAGTATCAACCAAAATGTCATTTTCATTTATCAATTCACGAAAAAAAGGGGGTTACCAGCAAACATTTACAATGTAGGTACAACGATATTCCACCGCCACCTCCAGGAATCCCGTTAGTAGCTCCAGCTTGGGAACCAGAAGAGGAATCAGCTCAACAACAAATATTGATGATATCTCAACTTTGTGAAATTAACCCCGAAAATCTCACGGTAACATTTCCTAAACCTCTTATCCACATTTTCCCCATATAAAAATAACAATCCAATTATGATGCAGCCACAGTACAAATTCACAACTGAAGCTGTTATAATGGCAATCGAAGAGGACAAAGGATGGTATTTAAATAAGTGCAGGACGTGTGGTTTTCAAATAGAAGACAACTCGCCACACTGGCACTGCCAGGAACCTGGATCAAAGATTCTCCCCAACTACAGGTATAAAGATAGTCTATGCAGTAAATCGCTGCGTATACTATATTAATATCATAACAACAACTAGATATTGACTACTACTAATGAATAATTGATATCAAATAACCGTTCATGTGCAGTTATTGCATCAAGGCGATTATTGCAGACATTACAGGGAGTCTTTTGTTAACATGTTATAGTCCACGCGTAGAAAAACTGCTACCAGCTTGCTCAGAAGTTCTAAGCTATATCCCAGACCCGGATCCATACAAGGTTCCATCCATCATAAAAGATTTAGAACATACAAAGCACATGTTCGTACTTCATTTCGAAAAAGGTAGCAAGAAAAGGTTCCCAAGGTTTATCTTGGACGATGCCAGTGATCCTGCTCCACCGCCTTTCCTATCTACTCTCCCAGAAACAAGCTCATCAAACCTCAGAATCAAAGACAAAGAAGAAGCCGGACCGTCAACACCATTATCAGAACCACCAATAATTACAACCCCTAGACCAACAGAAATACCTGCTGATACATTGACGCCACCACTCATGTCATCACAGGCAACAGAAAAGAAAGAATCAACAGTGGCTGGCATACTAACAGGCGCAAAAAGGCAACTATTTGAAACAACTGACGAAGAAGAAGATGCAAAAGGTACAAAGAAAGCCAAAAATGACTAGGTAATCACTAAATCTGAAAGCATCGACAAGCTTTTGAAACCACTTTTACGGAAAACAAATCTTGAAACATATCTATGTACAGTTTTGGATGTAAAAGTGATGTAAGGCTAACACAGCACAAGTTTTCCAGGATGTTTGCTTTCACTAGGTATTAGAAAGCAAAATCCGCCGCGCTATAGCGGTTGCCAGCCATGCCACTGATAGACATGCACTGTGATGTTAGCGCTGATGTAAATATACGTAGCACTGTCAATATGTATGTAAACTGTTATGCCGGCCGTTTTACACCACTTTGATTTTGCACCATCTTAGTGGCTCTAATGAAAGTGCGGCATGTTAACCTATTACTATTCTCATTACAAATTGCTTCTTATACGATAACTAACAGTTACGAAAAGACAAAATTGCTAATCAACAATATGCATACAAGATGAAGCCATAAAATCTGTAAATATATAAAATAAGAGCTTCATTCATAATCACATGAGATCATTACACTAACCAGAGGTTCAACATTACTAACCCAAAAGATAAACTTCTATTGACCCAAACTAGAAAAAGTAGCGACATTACACGACCAGTCAACCGAAACATAACCTTTGTACAGTATCAGCCAAAACGAGACCCACATGACAGCTACCTATTGATGATACTAACCCAAAGATACCAGTAATTACAACATATCCAAAACACAAAAGAAAAGACTAAAATGACGCTAACCATCTGAAAATTCTTCATCAATTTCCATTAGAGTGACATGTCCTTCTTGCTGGCTTATGGCATTACGGATAAGCGCAAGCACCCCTTCTAACCCTTGCAGTATATCACGTTCCGCCATTTGCATATCAACAACACATCCCATGGCATCCACCCCTTCTCATGAGACGGCACAAAAGAATGGAGTTCTCCAACTGTTCCCTCACGCTTCTGCATCTTATCTCCAAGGTACCTACACTCGCTTTCCAACCTTAACAACAAGCAACGAGTTTCAACAATTTCACTTTTGAAAAGGAATTTAAAGCACGTTGCAAGGTCGGTCGAACCACATGCCACCTTCAATTCATCAATATTGGGGGATGTCGTCATTAGCTTTTGTTAAACCTAGAGTTTATAATACACAAAGATATTGAAATTGGGGATCTGACAAGTAATGCATATATAAATAAAACTAAATATTTGATATCTACCCACAAAAAATATAATTAAATGATAAAATCCTAAACCAAAAGACTTATTGTAAAAGTTACACTATCAACTAAAATAACGATCTAAAAATACTTAATGCAACCTTAGAGTTAACTATTATTAAAAACCGTTAACTAAAAAAAATGTTATAAATAACCAAGGTTAAATAACTATGACCGGTTAATTAAAACGAAAAAAAAAAACTTAAAAAAAAAAGGATACCTGCAATAATAAATGCAAAAAAAATAAAATAATAACCTAAAACGTACATGACGCAGAGTATAACAGAAAACGCTAAAATTTTTTTTTCCGTAAATCAGCACACAATACCCGCTGCAGCGCAGCGGGCCTAAATCCTTGTTATTATATATACTCCACTTATGCGTACAAAATAAGATATCAAATTGGAAAAAACACTTTTATGTGTTTCTGTGGTGTGCTATACGAGAGCAGAAGGGGAAAAAGGACACATCAGCTGGTCGAAGGTTTTTGTGGGGCAAAACCTTAGGGGATCGATAGCATTATAATTGGCACGATATGTAATTAGTATCCGACTCATATTATTATTTTGGTTTCATTATTTGTTAATTATAACTTTGATTCTAATTTAATTATTGGCGACGTGTTCTTCTTGATTGATTATTGATTTATTATTAGTCAATTATTATTTGATGTTTATTCCTAGTCTAATATTGTTTTATTTATGTGTTTTATTAGTCACTCCACTAGAGTATCTTGGTGATGTGAAAATTGTGTGCTAGCTTAGTTTTGATTTTTTAATTATTAATGCTTTTGTGTTAATTAATTGTTTCTAGTGTAAGCATGCATAATTTGTTGGTAGTCACCCTAGCTTCGGTAGTTTTGAGTTGCGGTCGTATTTATTTACTTAGGAGAATTGACCAACTGACCCTAAGTAAGTAGCTAGAGAGGCTTGGTAAGAATTGACCAAAAGACTATCAAATCCCTCTTGTGCGAATTGACCAAAGGATCACAGTTCGGAAGGATGAACTTAAGAAGTTAGGGATGTGTGTCTAAGATGCTAGCGTCCGGGCACACATTATTACGAATCTTGCATGTAGTGGTACTTAATGACTGTCAATAGGTTATCGAATGATCCAGGGTGACAATAATCACCTTGGTGAGGAATCTGGGAACCCTAGGTCGGGACAAATTAACCAAAAGAGGACTGGCAAATTTAAACCCCACCTGAAGCAGAAATCTAGTGACTTTTAGAACCCATATATTGCGATAGTAAACACCGGAACTTAATGACTTAGAATAGATGATTCGTTCCAAACGGTCAGGTTTATTACACAAATCAACCACTTGTGAATGGTCAACCGTAATAAAGTCAAACAGTCTAAAACCAATGCAATATCCCTTGGAATTTAGTGGATTCCCGGAACGTTAAGTCCCACGGAGGTTGAATGGTGTTTGAAAACGTTCAGACGTAGAATGATCACTAAGGATAATGATCAGTAAGGATTTTGATTGATAACTACACTACTGATTGATTGGAATTGTATTTGGATACAGAACTATAAAGCACAACAATCAGATTAAACAAACGTAAACGCGTATGTTTACTAAATTTTACGTAAACGTATAAAATAAAACGTAAATTTAAAAGAATAAAACACCTATGGATATGAAAATGATATTTTTACAATCCTAATAATAAAAGAAAATTATTGGAAAATTAAAATTATTTTTATAACTATTTATTTAATTATTATTAATTAAAAACTATTTTTAACTATTTAATAATACCCTAAAATATAAGAAAATATGAAATAAAGCTAGAAAAGTGAAATTATGACTTAAAAAAAATCTAAAATATTATAAAACTAATTTTAAAACTGAAAATATATTTTTTATGATTTTTATTTATTTATTATTAATTAATTAATACTTTTTAACTATTTAAAATTCTAATAAATACTAAACAAGCTAAGAAAATTCTGGAATTTTTTCTATAAATATCCTATGATGACAGAAAACTAAGAAAATTATAAAAACAGAAAGTGCTTAATAATAAGCTGAAAAAGAAAATTAAAAAGCTAATTTATATTAAATAAACGCTATCACTATTTTTAAAGTGATGTTTTTGTGTTTTTTATTTTATAAACCTATTATAATACTGATTATAAGCAACTTTAATAAAGACAAAAATTTTGGAACTTGAAAATAAGCAGTATGTAAGCTAAAGATCTTAACAGTTTAGCTTTTGGCTTTCAAAAGGATTTTAAGCTCAAACAAGTGGCTAAATAAGCTAAATAAAAAGAAACAAAAGTGAAATAAGATGTAAATAAGCTAAAGGTACTTATATTAAGCTAAAAGGCACAAAGAAACATACTAAAAAGCTTAAAATAAGCTAATAAGCACTTATACTAAACCTATAAACCAAACAGGCCTGCAGTCATTTATACAAGCAGTTTAAGCTTATTAAATAAGCTGAAAAGCTCAAAACAAAGACTGAGGTAGCAAGATGGGTTGGTGGGCTTTCTAAAAAGTCCAAGCTCACACACTGGGAACCAGTAATGAGCTTATAAAAGGCTTGAGAAAAAGCTTGTATCACACTGACTACTCAGTGTTCACATGAAATGGGACAAACAAAAAGCTATAAGCAGCCCTATCAAATAAGCTAGAAAGTTAAAAATAAGCACTGGACCTTAGAGATGGCTAGATTGGCTTTCCAAAAAGCTATGGGTCAAAAGCTAAGGTTCACTAATAAGCTCTGTGTGAGCTTGTGAAAAAGGCTCAACTACACTGATAACTCAGTGTAGTGAGTGATTTTTGGAAAATAACATGAGCATGATAAGCAGTCCAAATAAGCTCAAAAATGGAAAATAAGCATTCAAACATTAAACTAGCCAGATGGGCTTTACAAAACAACAAAAGTTATAAGCTAAAGCTAACTAATTAACAAGATGCAAGCTTATGAAATGAGCTCACTCAACTGTGCACAGGGCACTTTTTCAGAAAAGTGTTCAAAATAAGCTAAGAAATAAGCAGTTTAACTAGCTAACTAAAAATTATTAAAAATACTATGATTAAGATGAGCAGCTAAATTCTAATATTCCAAAAGCATAAAACATGAAACTCCATATTAAATCCTATAAAAAATTATCTATTTTATTCAAAATGTTAGGATCCAATATTTATTGTGTTGATGATTCGGGTGGTCTTGGATGATCAAAATACATGTTTACCATTTTAGAGAGAGAAAGTAGAGAGAGAGGGTGTTCTTGCTAGAGGTTTACACAAAGGAAATGTTAGATTAAAATGAAGCACCACCCCTTCCATGGATGGAAGGGGTATTTATAGTTACATGAAATACGACCTCCTATCGGCCTGTGGATCAGGGATACAGTGGGTAAAGACCCGTCCTTCCTCCACGGTGTTTCACTAAGCTATACTACGCTACAAACTAATAAATAAACTACTTAATAACGTAACAAACGACACGTCTACGAGCTAACATATGCTAGACTTATAATTGGGGTGACCGACACTTTAACAGGGAATTTTCTAATTCCTAACAATCTCCCCCTAAGGGAGGTCACCCCATGAAATACATTTTGCATCCAAGCATTCTATCTTTGTCTTTAGTTCTTGAGCTCGTAGACTTGAATTCTTCAACATCTGCATCTTTGTGCTTTTGTAGCGATTCTTTAAAGTCCGCATTGAATTGTACTTTAAGTGGAGGCCTTTGAACTGATCCACATCTTTGATGATCTTCGAGCTTTCATTAAGATCATCAGCCACAGTAAATCTCTGGATCACCCTTTATTGTGTTGCCATCATGTGAAGTTGTGACTTTTGGACCGACATGCTCACACTTTTGAATCATGACATCTTTCCATCAGAGTAGCGGAAGCCTTACTGGTTCATGATATTTGCAGCAGCGAAGCATAAGCATAGTATGAAATATCAGAGCCAGGTTATGTAGATATGCACCAGTCATGATTTCTTCAAATTAAGTGTGGATGCTGTGAGCATGCGGCTTTGGATTGACATCTCAATTTTGATCAGCGCAATCGTCGGGTGTACCGCATACGACAGTTAGCAATAAAGCGCACGAAAGTGTCTTTGATCACTTTCGTTGAATTGAGGTACACGGCTCACGTTTCCCCGTTGATCATACAAAGTACTGCCTGTGATCAGGTAGGATTCCTAAGAATCTCCTTGACAGGGTTTCGCAGTGTTCTAGCTGTTCTCAAACCGGAACGTCTCAAAGAAGACAACACGGAGTGAGTGAACCAGCAAATTGAGATTCACTGATTGATGAAAAATGATTTGAAAAACAATCGCGTATTGCTTAGAAGAAAGAGTTTTGCAATACAACGAAGGTTTTATGAGAAAGATCAATTTTCAATCAAAATACTTTTTGTATTAGAGAATGAGTACACATTCGACGTGCTAGCGAAAAGAAGAGATTCGCACATCGAACGGTTTTTCTAAAAGTATTTTTCAATCAGAGATACTTTTTGAATTTGAAAACATAAGTACACATTCGACGTGCTAGAGAAAAGAAGGTTTGCACATCGAATGGTTTTTCCAAAAGTATTCGTCAATTCCAATCCTGGACCAAGGTTGATTCAAGAATGAATCTCCCCATCGTTTCTATCCAGTTGTCACAAGCTTGATCTTACGAGAAGATCTCACATGTCACCCACCAAGAGCTTGTTTGATGTTGGCTCTAGAAGGATTTCCATCTTCATCGTGAATATTTTCATATCACTCGGATGTTCTGGCAATACCACAAGGATAATGCGTAGGACTCTTAATATATACTTACTTTCCACATTGTGTGAAACAGCAAGTCTTCAAGAATTTAGTGTCCTAATGAGATATTGTGGATGATCTCTTGGCTCTAGACTCAATCGTGCATATTTGGTTTCCTATGCCGGAGACTAGGGAGAGGGTCTCCTTCTTCAATATCAACTATCTCTAAAAGAAAGTCGATAGATTATGTAGGTTCCCCGTGAGAATGAAACAAGCCCTTTTAAGAGGAACTTGAGTAGCTTGGGAAGTTTAGTGCAGTGCGTCACTGGGTCCATGACGTCTTGTCTTCAATACCGGAGTTACCTAAGTAACCACCAGTAGCATATGTATTGAACCCAGTTTCTGCCCTAAGGTTGAATTATTGGAGGGCTATTTCTTTTCACCCCTTTTCACATTCAATTCTTTTTCATTCTTCAACCCCTTCAGTGCTTACTGAGACTTCATAACTAGAACCTTGTTGGGTATATTCCAGTACTAGCTCTGTCTCAGTCCGCACTCTTCCCATATCTCACTTTTCTCCTTTTTTCAATATACCTAAGGACTCTACACTATCTAGTGGATTGTCCCTGGGTAGATCCCTCCGGCTCTGGCGGGATTGTGGGAACAAATACCTAACCTAACCATCCTTATAACTCCATACATAAAGTAAAATGGTCGGTCTTTTGGTACAGTTCATTCTTCCTTGAAACCAATTGAAAAATCATTTGGAAAAACAATCAAGGTACTTGTGATACGAGATCAAAGCATTTTGTCCCTTAATAGTTTTGATCATTTAGAAAACCTCCCCCTCAACATGTGCATATGATTTAGAAATTGTTTATCACATGGAGGCAAGAGGACTTTGAAATATTTTCTTTGATCACAATTTTCATACGAAAAAGCCATTTGATTTTCTTGGTAAAAATTCTCCCCCTCAATATGTGCGTAGGATATTTGAAATCATTTTATCACATAGAGGCAAGAGTTCATTTGAAGCACATTTACGATCACACAAGCCATTAAGAAACCATTTAAAACTCAATCAAGGTACTTTATGTTAAATCATAAAAGCATTTGCACCTTGATAGTTTCTTTTCTTTTAAAATGCTCCCCCTCAATATATGCTTCGAGATTCTAAAGCTTTTAGCACATATGAGAGAGCAGCGTGCACAATTAAATCAAAACGATCACCTTTTATCAAATTTCATAATTAAATCACAAATTCTCCCCCTATCAAAAATATCAAACCCTTTGAGATTTTGGATCCCAAGTGATTTAATTAGGTTTAGAAACCATGGGAGAAAATGTGGCCTTGTTTAAATACTCATTTGGTTTTTGGATAAATCCTCCTCCTCAACATGTGCATTATGTATATTGAAATCGTTTGGCACATGGAGGCAGGAGTGCCTTTAAAAGACTAAAACCAATTCCATTTAAACAGATAAGAGATTTAACTCACGATCTCTACCCCGATCGAAATTTCAAACCTTTTGAGATTTGTGATCCCAATTGATTTAAATCATTTAAAAGATTTTGGGGAAAGACGTGGCTTGATTTAACTTTGAAAAATGACAGATAAGGACCATTTTAAGACATTAAAGATTGTTAGTGTCAGGTATGATTGTTTTAAGAGATCTTTTAGGTAAAATAAAACAATTTCACAATCAAACAAGAACAGAAAAATTTCATTTTGAAAGATCTTGATTCTAAAGAAAATCATACCATGACATAACATTAAATCTTTAGATCACCACTTAATTATTGTACAAAACGGAACTTTTGTGAAGAAATATCGTTTGAAAATATTTTATTTTAAATCACTCCCCCCCTCAATCCATGACAGAAGTCAATAATTGAGTGACTTAGGTTTTGATAAAAAGAAGTCCGGTGATTTTCAAAATTAAATCCAATTTATTTTCAAAACAATATTTTTCCATTTTCAAACCAATTTTATTCAAAGTTATTTCAAAATTGTTTAAAAATGGTATCCTGCACAAAGATACGTTAGGTGGTTGAGAAGCTTCTGTTGTTGCTGTAGGGTTTGGAAGAAAAACCGTCTGCTGATGCAGTGAGACTTCTTCTTACGTTGCATTTTGAATGCCAACTGAGGTCAAATTAAGCTCTGTTTCTTCAATCACTTAGAAAACCATCTGCGATGCAGTGAGACCTCTTACGTTGCATTTATGCCAACTCTCCATAGAAGTCCAATTAAGCTCCATTTCTTCATTTGTCAACCGAAGATATAGTTACCCTTTCCTTTCGGCATCCAAACATCATATTATGTGGGATCCGTATCGGGAACATTCTTATACCAAGATACCTGCATACGTTAGTGAACACACATACGATATATGGTGGTCGACAACACCCAAACAACAATCGACTAATAAAAGTCAATTCAACATATCAATCAGTTCATATAAAGCATGGGAATAATGTGTTTCATCAAACTATAATCATCTAATCCTAACAATCATATCCTAAATTCCTAGTCCTTCGACATAGGCAAATATCATTTTTAATTAAGCACGTAGGATATTAAAGAAAGCCCGTTAGATGATATACATTTGAAAACATTATCCCCCTCAATCAGTGACTCAATTTCATAAGAGGTTTAAAAGCGCTGAAGTCATTGATTGAGTTTTCAACTTATACTAAAACTCTGAAACCGATAGATTTTTAAGCAACTTATTTTACCACCATTTTTGGAAAACAACAAATATTTTTCTGAAGAATTTTAGACGGAAAAACATTTGTGTAGGAACAGCAGTCCTTCGACATACTTTCCTCAAATTGTTTTAGGATAAGTGCACGAAATATTTGAAAATTGGTTTAGCGCAGCACTTTCCTTTCTTTTGAAGAGCGGGTTGCTATCAGAAATAATAGCAAGCCATAGTTTTAGCACGGGTTACAGTCTGAAATAACTGCAAGCCATCATTTGAAGCCCGGGTTACAGTCTAAAATAACTGTAAGCCATAGTTTTTGGACATGTTTTGAAATAAATATTTACACCTCCTGCTCGAACTTCATCTAAAGTCCCGTGCCATTATTGAATGACATTTCTAAGACCGTAGATGTTATCGATACCAGAAGACATGTCTTGGGAAACATATTTTTGGTCTTTTTCAAATTTTCTGATTTTTATGGCTTTTTGAAAATTTTATATTTTTCTATTTTGTTTTGTTGGTTTTATATTTTTGTATTTTGTTTTCTGATAAATATATATACAAAGATAGAGTAGATGATATAGTAAAAGAAGATGATGATACGAGTACCGAGATAAGGATATCGAGCAGCACGTCGTAGAAGATAGAATTCGTCATCTCTTAAACTTCCACCACCAAAGCTTCCGAGGCTCCAGAATAGAAGAAGGAACATGAGCCTTTGAGAAAGAGAGACTTTGGCAGCTTCCCCCCAAACCGAAAATCCTTAAGATGAGCAGATTCGAAGCTCTATTTCAAGCTTGCATTAGCCAGGTGCACAAGAAAGCACACCATTACCATTGATCCAGCTGCTCCTTTTAAGACCGATAATCGAGAATCTCCGTTCGGGGTTATATCATCCAATAGAACATCAGCAACTTTTCATCCCACACATAAATAACACTTCTCAAATTTCCTTTCAACTGACGTCTGAAGCAATCCATTCCAAAAGGTGTCAAGAGAACAATTCCCCAAGTAGTTGAATTGATGCAGTCAGTCTCTTTGTATAATGCTCAAGAACTCTCCCGAATACACATCATGAGGGTAATGAAGAACAACTCCCCAATGTTCACATCTTTCATCCCTGATGAATGTGTATGAAGCTCAAGAACCCGAAGTACACCAATATCCAAGAACTCTCCCAAATACACATCATGCCCGGAAGGAAAACACCTCCCCAATGTTTGTGGTAAACAATGGCTTTCTTCCCTGATGATCGTGTATGAAGCTCAAGGACCCGAAGTACACACATTCCCCAAAGAGAGAACAACCGATAACATTGAAGAAGCATATGATAACATTGAACAACCGATAACCGATAACTGAGCATCCCCAATGTTCACAATTCTCTCTCCCCTGATGATTGCGATAACATCGAGATCATCACACACCAATGTACCTCTTATATCTTCAGAAACATTTTCTAACATCACTTCCCCCACATAGTTGAAATACTAACACTAAACGCCTTGATGAGTAAAACCTTGAGTTTCTCTGCGGTCATGACATTTGTTTTCCCGGGATATCTTCAATCACTTAGAAGAATTAAGTTCATCAAGTTTACTCGTCATGAGTCAAACCTTGAGTTTCTCTGCGGTAATAACATTTGTCTTCCCGGGATATCTTCAATTTCTTAGAAGTATTAAGTACATCAAGTTTACTCGCGTTTAGATGCTTGTCTCCTTCCCCCTTTCTGGTTTTGATACTTCAGAATCAGCAACTCTTTGAATGCCCAAATACTTGAAATTTGTTGAGAAGATCGCATGAACTCTTGTGGGAATCAACTTGCTGAAGACTCTCTCTGACTATTTTTATCAACCCTTATGTAGACGATTTGTAGTGACTACTGAAGAAGAAAACCCGATATACCCTACTTGAAACTGAAGTCAACTTCCCCACATTTGTATCTTAAGCTTGCACCTAATGATGGAAGAACGGTGTCGAGAATTTATGCTTCAAGCAAATCTCTAAGTACTCACTACCCAAACAAAGTATGAGACATTAACACCTCTTGAGATTATCCACACCGTCATATGCGTGTGACACTGAGTAAAACAAAGTAACTCCTAATAGTGATAGTTAGCCAGGTCCTCAACCATCCACCTCGACTGCTGGTAACTAGATAAACCAAGTCTTCAACTCAAATTCTTAAGCCCGAGCAAGTTATCAAATAAGAACACGCCTTTGTGAAAGTCAACTTCAATCTCAAATAAGTGATAAATGATTAACTCCGAAGTAATCAACTTGTGTCAAATGTCCAACAATAGTCAATATCAACGTCTCGAGGAGTCACTGCTAAAAATATGAGCAAGTCTAATTGGGAATTGAATCTGACTTATAACTTTCTCCCAATTAGTGCTCTCCCCTAAACCGACAATCTGTTTGATAAATGCCCAGATAAAGAAGAAGTCTTTAGATCGTTAAATGCAACTCGTCTTTAGTCTTCTAACATGTACTAGAAAATGTAGAACCGATCAGACTCGACCTTCTTCAAGATTGTCCAGTTGGGGAATAGATAGTTAACATATTCATTTCACCAAAACACAAGAACATCACCAAAAAGCATCCCAATTAACTTACATCTTGCAAATCCCCTTAATTAAGATCCTCCCAATCAAACAAGAACAGAAAGATGTTCATCAACGAAATCAGCAATCAGCCCTTGGCGAACACACAAGATGGTAACACCAAGCAAACAATCACATCAAACAAGAACAGAAGGTTGTTCGGAATCATCATGTTAATGTGCACGTGAAGCATTAACCGGAAGCACTTTGTCAATAAACTCATATCAGCTTGTGAAGATGTCAACCAGAAACCCTACAGCAGCAACAACAGAAGCTTCTCAACCACCTAACGTATCTTTGTGCAGGATACCATTTTTAAACAATTTTGAAATAACTTTGAATAAAATTGGTTTGAAAATGGAAAAATATTGTTTTGAAATAACATCTTCATTTCACCAAAAACACAAGAACATCACCAAAAAGCATCCCAATTAACTTACATCTTGCAAATCCCCTTAATTAAGATCCTCCCAATCAAACAAGAACAGAAAGATTTTCATCAAGGAAATCAATCACCCGCGAACACACAAGATGGTAACACCAAGCAAACAATCACATCAAACAAGAACAGAAGGTTGTTCGGAATCATCATGTTAATGTGCACGTGAAGCATTAACCGGAAGCACTTTGTCAATAAACTCATATCAGCTTGTGAAGATGTCAACCAACGGCTCATAGAAGAAAAACACCATGTAAAGATGACCCGATAAGAAGAAGCTCGGTTCTTACATGAGTTTAGAGCCGTATGACCATTTATATTCTCAAATATCAATCAACAATGCAAAAATTCACACTTCTTCTCCCCCTCAAGAATTGCATACGGAGATGCCATTCTTGACTAAATAAGTGAACATTATCCAAATGTAGTCTATTCACACTTCTCCCCCGCAAAATCAGCATAGGATGTCGCCATCGTCATAATAGTTGAGAAAGTGGAATCAGAAAACAATCAACAGTAGCCCGGTTCACTTAATGACTGAAGCGCATGGAAAAAGTATGAAGCATGTTGATGAGAATGGTCATAATAGAGAAGATTTCTCTTCTTCAGAAGATAAAGCGCACTGACACGTACACTTTTCTTTTCTTTAAGAACGAGGCCTGAACTGATGTGTTCAAACGTCATAATGATGAAGAACGAGGCCTGAACTGATGTGAACAGACGTCATAATCTCTCTCTTTTCATCATCTCTAGGCAAAACATGTAATCATCACCATTATCATTCAGTAGGCTCTTTGCAGTGACAGCTGATGGAGATGACCCAATATGATGAACTTGACCCTGAAGTAAACTAACCCGAACTCGTGACTTATACTTGCACATATGTAACAAAGAGCGGTGCCGAGACTTCATGCCCATTTGAATCTCTAAGTACTCTATACTCTTCAACCAACCAACCATCGAGTATTAGACGTATATCACCTCTTGAAAATCCACAATTGAATGTGACACTGAGCACTACAACGTAACTCCTTAAAGTGATAGTTATTTTGTGATGGTGTGAGCCCAATTCCCCCAAGTGGTAAAAGAAAAGGTAAAAGACACCCAACAATAACTAGATTTCCAAGTCTTCGTTTTTGATAATAAGCATCGAACAAGGATCATGAAGAATCTTCATCCAACCATCCCCGATAACTTCAGATACTAAGTACACTCGCCCGTGATATTTTACTTCAACCTCAAATAAATAATAGTGAATTAACTCCGTTGTCACATCTTCTGAACTGCTCAAATCTAGCATTCTTTGACATTTAAATGAACTTTGATAATGGTTTCATCCCGACCATGGTTTAATGAGCATAACCCCGTAAAACTTTGAATTAACCAAACCGCCATGACGAATATCCAAACACACATCCAATTCATGAAGTACACCCTTTTTATCCCTTCTTCTAAGTAGAAACCGTAGCACCAAAGATCAAATAAGAGGACTCGAGATACACTTTCCTTTCTCCAAGATGGTTCCATCATTACGGGATTTTACAATTCTATGATTTAAACTGAGAAATAGTCCTTTCGCAGGATTTTACAAAACCAAGAATAAACCGTAAGATAGATCCGGAAATGCACTTTACTAATACCAGGATATTTCCATTGTTACGGGATTTTACAAGTCTATGATTTAAACCGAGAAATAGGTTCTTTCGCGGGATTTTACAAAATCAAGACAAAAACCGTAAACAATGTTAGCTTGAATGTGTAATGACAACTTTGGTTTCAGTAAATATCTGTTTTAGGGGAACATGCAGCGGTTCATCAACGAATCATTTACCAACATCAACAACCATCCAATCAACACTTTGGTAAACACATCATTTACGCATTCTGTCGGCTATTGTAGTGACCATATTGAGAAGTAAACCCGATATGCCAAACTTGATCATGAAGTGAACTTCCCCAGATTTGTTACTTAAACTTGTACTAATCCTCGTGAAAAAGAACCGGTGTACCGAATGTACAAAACCTCTTGACATTCTCAACTGAGTGAGACACCGAAGTGATAGTTACGTTGTGGGTTAAATGAGAAAGAATCACAAACGCAACTAAATAGCTAAGTCTTTATCACACTCTATAAACGCCCAAGCAAGTCATCTTCGTGGAAGGGTAGAAATAAAGAAGATGAAATAAGTAGACGCGTCCGAAAAACCTCACTTCAAATCCAAATAAGAAATACCGTCCAAACAACCCCGTAGTCGACTTTGTTCAATTATCAATTCAAGCTGTGACAAAATATCATCCATGAAAATGTATATACCAAAGTATCAATCCGCACAACCCATCAAAATTTCATCATCTCATCAAATTTGTTCACCAAATCTCATAACACAAATCACGATAAAAAATTGGGAATGCTCATTTCCAGGCATATCACGACAAAGTCAGGTCCAATCAGTTACTACCCGTACATAATACTCGGCCCATTGATATGAGGGTTTTACCCAATCCAATAAATATTCTCCAATATCCGAACCAATCCAAGTGAAGTGCACATAATATTCAATTAATAGTGGCACTCGGTATTTAAAAGCCTATGTCTAAGTAATAATCACACTCGGATATTAGAAGCTCACTTAACCGTCGAGACCAAGAATAGTACCACAAGTAACTTAAGCCTACACCATCAAAGTGTAGCATATTTCTATGACTAATATCAAGATACACTATGCCGTGCTCAAGCAATTTTCAAGAAGACACAATCCAAATCAATACTTAGTACAAAATGTGTATTAACAAAATACACATAGACCACGAATCTGCCGTGCGTACCACTTGGCCCAAATTCAATATCAAAATAAATCAGTTCATAAAAATTATCCCCGATTAGTCCAATCATCCAACACACTCGAATCTGACTTTGGTCTAACATACACATTCAATATCAAGTGCAAGTCCAAAGTGGACTTTATACCCGGCTAAAAGCACACGTTACAAACACTTGACCCATCTTTAATTATACCAAGCCCAAGCTTTAGTCTTGACCAGCCCAAGGGAAACTCCATCTGATCCATTTATAGTCACGACCGGCCCATGTAAAATAATACACGATCCAGCAATGGCATAGCTTAACCCTAAAAAAGTGGAGTATATAACACCCATTATACTCACTAAACACTTTCACAAACCCTAATATATCTCATCAATATCCTCCGCCTCTTTCATTATTCACAGCCCCCATCTCATTCCTCTATCCAAAGAACTCATCTCATCAAGAATAATATGCCCTACATCTCCAAATCATAACTGAAATAACCATTGCTCCCCTCCAAATCTAAATCTCATCATCCCATTGCTCGGTCACACAACAATATGCTTCAATGGCCTCGCCACAGGGTTGGCTCGAGGGAATAGCGACACACATTGTGGATGGTTACTGATTAGATATGACAACAAGATCAAACACAAGTTCAAGGTAGGTTAATTGACTTGGATGTTTAAATTTCCTTATAACCGAATCATGAAAAAGATTTGAAACCCTAAATGGTTTTTAAACTTTCTTCAATTTTGTTCGAATATTGTAACAATCAAAGATCGATGATGATGAGTACTTCGTGTTAATGACTCACGGGAGTCTTGATATAACATTAAGTGACACGAAATATATATATATATTTTTTTTTCGAGACCAAAATTATGCAATCCCTTTTTGTTTTTGTTTCAATATTCTGTTTGGATAAAGTCAATCAACGAAATTAAAGAAACGAGTATAACCATATTGTTATAACTCTTTCTTTGTGTTTTCGGATATAAGCACAAGATGAGAGGTATTCAATAGATCAATGAAGATAGATGTTCACTTTTTAAAGATCTGTAAAGGATTAAAAACGAAGGAAGTGAACATACTGAGATCAATCAATCCTTTTTGTTTAGGGTTGAATCTAGATTATAAATGAGTATGTATGTTGAATACTGATGTAGATGTTGCATGTTACTTTTTGATTATTGGTTTTGATTTGTTGATGTATAGAGACTGAATCTGTGAAATCTTCTTATTTTGCTTTGACAAGTCGCTTTATGATATAAGTCCTTCTTGACTCTTTCACACAAGTTGCTAGCGTTTTGACAAGTCGCTAGGTTTTAAATTTGACTCAAAAGTCAAAACGGTCACCAAGTCGCCACCATTTTTTACAAACCAAGTCGCTACCTAATTTTCAAACCAAGTCGCTACCTAATTTTTCAAATCAAGTCGCTTCGACTATTGACTCAATAGTCAAGTCTCAAAAGCAAGTCGCTAGGTCATTTTTTCAGTATAACTCGCTGTTGACTTTCAAAAAAGTCAACGATATCCAAGTCGCTACAGTGAACCAGTGAATCTGGACATGATACATTGACAAGTCGCTAGCATGAATATCAAACAGTTTTCCGACCATCTGCATACTTACCCAGAAAAATATGACATTCGCAGAAAACGCTTCCTTTTTGACCCAGGTTGGACCTTAAAACACTGACCATATGACCACAAAAATAGATGGTTAGACCGATGATTTGTTAACGATATTGGACCTTAAAATTTTTGACACTGACTTGTACAGAATTTGATACAAGGACTGATATGTAAAGATGAAACCATGACAATATTGAACCAAAACATGATACTAAAGATGTCAATAAAACTGGTTACCACACAACTAAACCGAAAAAGATTATCCAGCCAGTAACTGTACACAAAAAACAGTTTTTAACCAAAGTAAAGATACCACACAAATCGAAACAACACAATAACCTGGGCTCTGGTACCAATTGTTAGGATCCAATATTTATTGTGTTGATGATTCGGGTGGTCTTGGATGATCAAAATACATGTTTACCATTTTAGAGAGAGAAAGTAGAGAGAGAGGGTGTTCTTGCTAGAGGTTTACACAAAGGAAATGTTAGATTAAAAATGAAGCACCACCCCTTCCATGGATGGAAGGGGTATTTATAGTTACATGAAATACGACCTCCTATCGGCCTGTGGATCAGGGATACAGTGGGTAAAGACCCGTCCTTCCTCCACGGTGTTTCACTAAGCTATACTACGCTACAAACTAATAAATAAACTACTTAATAACGTAACAAACGACACGTCTACGAGCTAACATATGCTAGACTTATAATTGGGGTGACCGACACTTTAACAGGGAATTTTCTAATTCCTAACACAAAAACTGCAAATAAGAAAATTTGACTTTTTAAGTTATACTAAAAAGTTGACTAAAATGAACTTATTATTGATCCTACTAACTGATTATGTTATATTAACCTAAGTTAAGATGAAATTAAGCTAGATTAACAGGTTATGAACAACTATGATGAATTTTACAATCTAAATCCTAACAGTGAGCTCATAGATGAAGATTAAAGGCTATTTTGACTTTTTAACAAGAAAGGTGTGTATTTTATGGTTGCAATGAGTTATTAGATCCTATTGTGACATGAAACAACAACAAGAAACAACACAATCAACCTCTAACACAGATAACACAGTGAATCCAAACAACCTTTTATCAAACTGATTTTGTGATTTCCAAATGATTTCTTAAATTAAGACCATGCAACTGATTCATAAGATCATTTGATGATATAGAAAGCTGATTTAAGCACATAAACACTAACAATAACAACTAAGACCTATAAATCACTATTATGCAATATTACTAGTGAAAAAGTAAAAACTAAGTAACTGAGAAAGCTAATGAACAAGCAGCCTACTTTAAGTAATAACTTGACTTAATAACACCAAATAAGCATAAAAAATACAGAGATAAGCAGAAATAAGTAGTTCTACAGTGAATGGTCAAAATCAAGAAATAAGCTTACAAATTGCTTCCAAGCTTATAACTGAGAACCAAGGACTGAAAACACTTCCTATAGCTTCCCAAGAAGCTTCTAAACCAAGGGCAATCCAAAATTTACCCTGCTCCAGCTGTGATCATCTTCTCCATTGATTTTTTATTTATAACTAATTTTTTTGTATTTTTGATTTTTAACTCTAAACTGAGTTTTAAAGTTTCTAAAAGCTTTCAGAAGCTTTCTTGGAGCTTAAGTGAGCTTAATGAGTCCTTAACATCCACTATTAACAACTTTAAGCTAATATGAGATTTTGAACTTGAAAATTGCATAAACTGAAATTGAAACTAAAACTTGAAATTAATGACTGAAAAAGATTCACATACACTGAAATCATTTAAACAAAGTGCTTGAAAGCTAAATTTTACACTGGAAATTGAAATTATTCTAAAACGACATAAGCTAATTAAAATTACACTAGATAGATCTTCACATTGCTTCTTTTTTTTCTTTATAATGATCTTTTTGAGCTTTGTCGACATCTCTGAGACTTTCCCACTTCTTTCCAACCATTGGATCCTTCAAAATCATCAAAACTGTCCATTTGGCATTTTGGCGCCAAAAGTCATTTGAGTGTTTCTTACATTTAATGAACTTTGGGAGATTGTGGAGGTGGAGGGGAGTGGGTAGACAGCTGGGGAACAGGTGGAAAGGTGGTAGTGAGGTGGTAGAAGCAAGTGGTGGAAACCACAGTGGTTTTTGGTTTTGGCGCGTTTGTGTGAGAGAGATGAACAGTGAGCATGGGTTTGACTTGCGTTGACCCCGTTTTAATAATAAGGCTGGGGGTTCAAAATGGGGGGTCACGGGATATTGACAGGGGGGTTCTTTTGGGTTTGGCTGGGGTAATAATACAAAAGGGTCCATTTGGTTTGTAGTTTATCACAAGGACCAATTTTGTAATTTCTGAAAGTATAGGGGCCTGATTTGACAAGTTTCCAAAGTTAACACAAGGACCAATTATGCCATATATGAATAGTACAAGGGTTACTTTTGATTATTTTCATTTTTTTAAATTTACCAAGTTCTATTTTTGACAATTTTTAAACTTTAGGGACTAAAGTTGTCATTTTGTAATTTTTAAACTTTGAAGGGTTTGTTTTGACAACTTTTGAATCCCATGGACCTTAAATAATATTTTGCTTTATTTTGATTTACCAGGGACTAGTTTTGACAACTTTTGAAACTTGGGGGACTAAAAATGCCAATTATGCAAACTTGATTCGTTTTTCACCTGCTTTTGGTATTTTTGCATTTGAAACACATAAAACACTTATTTGTGATATTTTTATCATTTTGATGCTTTGACAGGTGTTTTTGGATGTTTTTGGCAGTCTAAAAGGTACAAAAATGATGAGTATTTGCATACTCATCAATAGATTACCTAAGACCTCCCATTTCGAAGGGTAATACATTTGATACGAGTAGGGGACTATGTTTAATAGGGTAGACGAATTGACCAAAGGAGTCTACCGACTTTTACCACGATTCTTTCGCAGATGAATACGGTTTGAGAATAGCATCACTATCCTTCCCATTAGCTTATTTACCAGAGAACCAACCCAATTGATCACGTGACTTATTTAAATATTATCAATTGAACTTATCATTTAAACTTATATTATATGACAAATTTAAATAATTAGACAGCTAGAAATCAACAATTCTTGGGACGACCTCGGTCTTACCATTCCCCCACTACATGCAATCGGGTACACTATCCGTTAGTGCATTAGGTAGGCCATAGGCAGACAAGTAATTATAAATGTAAAACATGGTCAGAAATCCTGCATCAAGTTTTTGGTGCCGCTGCCGGGGAGCGGTCTTCGTATTTTTAGCTGTTTGATTAATACTATTCTAAAATTTTTGTCTTCTGTCTTGAGGCATAAAATAGTAATAATTGTTACGGCGTAACTTGTTCTTATTATATAAAAGATTGCTATCAGATTGAAGTTATGGCGCAGTTAGTAATTAGACTTACGCCGTAACCAAGTTTGAAACATCTTATAATTGTGAATTATGTGTTATATCTCGCTTGTTGCTCATGTTCATTATTTTTACACATTTAATGCACGAGGTTGTGATAGTGTGCAAGTTGAGCTGTAAGAACAAGTGGAGGTGGACGTTGGCATGTCGCGATGACAAGAGCAATGGACATGATTGAAGACGTCCAATAAATGCCCGTTGATGATGGTTGCAAGAGTCTAACTTAAAAACTAAAAGGAGTAAAGAAAAGTGCTCGTCTAGAGACTACTCGTCCCTATCTTAGATTTAGTTTTTGTTTTAATTTTTATAGACTTCCTTTTGAATATTTTGGTAGTTTTAGGGTTTGTTTTGGGTTTGGCATGTTTTTTTTATTTTGTTTACAGGTTTAAAGACCAAAGATAGATGATAGGAGTTCTGATAAATCCTCTTGAAGTAGGAAAAAGTTGACACTTTGGGCACAATGAAATCAGTAAGTAACTACGGCGTAATGGGCCGATCCATTTACGCCGTAACTGGAAATCCGTAAGGCCATCTGCCCACTTCAATATAACTACGGCGTAACTAGGCCGATCTAGTTACGTCGTAATGACTCTGTTCCAGTATTTCTTTTCTCAGGTTACTAATTATGCCATAACTGGGCCAATCCAGTTACGCCATAACCCTTTCCTGGTACACATGTTTCTTCAGTCAACTAACCTACGTTGTAACTGGGCCGATCCAGTTACGCCATAACTATCCACTGTGACTAAATTTTTTTCTAAAACTAGTTTCAGAACATTCCATAACCTTGTATTAGTAGTTAAATGAACTTTGTGGGTGTCACTTGTCCACTCGGGACACCGAGTGGTTTAAAAGGCTTGTTTCATTCCCTAAATGCAATTGTGATTCCTACGATAGTGAGTTAGGTTTTATTTTGTTTATATTTTTATTTTTCGTGTTATTTTTGCTTTTTATCCAGAATTATTCTTTTAGGTATTAGTTTTTCTTGCAGCAATACAGGTTGAAGAATTATGGAGTTATGTTTGGTTGCAAGGAAACACTTTATATCCAACTTAGTTGAGTGTCATGGTGTTTGCAAGGACGAGTTATTGGTGAAGATGGATGTTGCTCGAGGAGGCACATTTGGAGCATGTTTTTGAACATGCATTATTAATCATACCGAGCAAATCCATGGGAGTTTTCCGTTTCAAATCTAACCCTTCTTATCTTTCATTTATATGCTTAGTAAGACCCAAGTGGGGGGAAGGGATTAGAAATAAACAACCGCTTGATTTTACTTGTACTTATTTTTCTAGTTTTTAGTGAAAAGTGTTTCATCATTAAATTTTTGACATGTTTTTCATTACTTAACTAGATTAATCTTAATTGAGCACACCTTCCCTATATTTGCATTGTGTGAGGATAAGCCTTTCCATTTTCCCCTTATACATAATACCATAAAAATGAGTGTGCCGGTGGTTGTAGTAAACTTTAGAACTTGGCCTTGTATATCTTTTCGAGACCATTATAATGAGAATTACATTGAGGTAACTTGGTGTGAACGGTGCAGCTAGGATATAAGGCAATTTTAGGATTAAACCCAAGTAGCCTATCCATTTATGTTTGTGTATATTGACTTTTCACATCGATCAGTCAATTCCCTTGTTAAACCCTTTTTGTTGCACTCATTATTAGTGCAACATACCCCTAGTAAACCCATCTGATCCATTCTTTTCATAATTCGCTCAATATATGTTTGTTTCGTTACACCTATCGTCTAGCCTACCCTGTAGTTTCCTAATGTCCATGGTGCGGGCGCTGTTAGTCAATTTTGGTTCCACTGGTGGAAGTCGCAGGTTATGAATAAAGGGTTTAGAAGAAAATCGAGTTCAGATGATAGTTGATCTCAAGTGAGGGGATGCTTTATATGTTCATATCATTTTTATTTTTATTCATGTATAACTTGTCTTTTATAAAAAAAAAAGTGAAAAAAATGAGAATGCAAGCAAGAGTTTGTTTATTAGTTTGTTTATAGCTGGTAATATAAATCAGCTTTCGTATTGTGTTGAGTATTCTCGCCTTGTTTAATTGGCGCAGGTTTTACATATCCGTTATTGTTCTTACGGATAAAATTAGAAACCAGTACATTTCTATCTCGCCTTTCAATTTTAATCAATATTTGTACAATGGGGGCATTATACATCTCAAGTGGGAGGATGAGAGATAGAAATGGTTGATTATATAGTTTTTTGGTAGAAATATGTGCTAAAATTAATCAAATTTCAAAAAAATTTATAGCACATATTTTTTTTTCGTTGATGATGAATGCCGAGTTAATGCATCTTTTTTTCCTAGTTTATGGAGTTTATGAGGCACTACATTACATTTCTTATGCATTAACTCGTGTATTGGATTATTGAAAACCCCTTGACTCTTGACCCTCGGATTTTTCTATGGGATTGAATGCGACTAGTGGTGGGGCGACTGTGGACTTAGGAATCTATTTGTTTTGTGTCTTTTTATTTACACCCATTAAATGTTTTCCCATGTCTTACCCTACCCTTGGTCGTGAAGCGAGTTTGGATGAGGAAGCGAGCAATCATTGATGTCTTGGCCATAGATTGGGTCATGTATCATTGGTTTTGTCCCCTTCGCCATAGCTCATTAGTAATGAAAAAATAACCCCGTAAGCTTTTATGTTGTGTCAACCCATTGCCTTTTATAATAGCTGCATCTATAGACTCTAGTGGTGGAGATTAGTATCTTTTCCAAGCCTATGATAGAATGCTCGCAATAACTGAGAAGTTGAGTGATCACCCAAAAAAAAATAAACACGTGAAATAGTGAGAGAGAGTGTGTGATTTCAGTTCCCTTTTCGTGAGGTGCTCGGTTTGGAATTTTCTAGCTTAGGTGATTTTTAAACTCATATCTTCCAAGACATCTTGGGAGATATCTTTTTAAGAATAATTTAAAAGGTCTACTTGAGGGAAAGTATAGTTCAAGTAGGGGGATATTTGATAACATCAAATTACCTGATATTTTATATATCAAATTCCCATATTTATTGCCACATTTATATTAATATGGTATTTAATTCTTTATTATTCGTTCATATTTATATTTCAGGATAAATGAGGCGTTGGAGCGAAAAAGATACGTGAAATGGCCAACATGTGCAAAAATATATCATCTGAAGAAGGTTTTGGCGTAATCGGCACGATGGACTATGCCGTAACCCACACTACGAGGGCCCGAGAATTATTTGTGAATATTACATCGTAACTCGTTAATAGTATTATGTTGTAAATACGGCATCGAGAAGGATACGGGGTAACAAACTCTTAAGGTTACGCTGTAATTATTATTGTGAAGGTTATGGCATGATCCGTGCTGAACCGTCAAGTCTAATCACACAAGCCAGCCACTTGTGAATGGCTGACCGTAACAGACTTAAAACTGCTCAGACACAAATGCAATGAAGTCCTGGAGAATATAATGAATTCCCGGGTCGTTATGTCCCACGGAGACTCAATGGTGTGCAAACACTTGATCAGACGATAGAGTGATCACTAAGGATAGTGATCGGAAAGGATTTGGATGGATAATTACACTACTGAAAAAGTTTATAAATTAAAGCGACTTAAATACAAATTAAGAAAATTAAAAAGATAAAATATATTAAATAAACGCTATCACTATTTTTAAAATGATGAACGTTTAAAACCTAAAACGTACGTTTAAATAAAATTACGTAAACGTACAAAATAAAACGTGAAAATAAAGAAGGAAAATACCTACGGATATGAAAAATACATTTTTACAATCCTAAATATAAAATAAAATTATTAGAAAAATAAAATTATTTTTAAAACTATTTAATTAATTATTATTAATTAAAAACTATTTTAACTATTTAATAAATACTCTAAAAGAGAAGAAAATACAAAATAAGGCTAGAAAAATAAAATTAAGACTTAGAAAAATCTAAAATATCATAAAACTAATTTTAAAACTGAAAAGATATTTTTTAGACTTTTTATATATTTATTATTAATTTAAAACTATTTAAAACTAATTAAAATGCTAGAAAATACTATTTAAGCTAAGAAAATTATGGAAAAATATTTTTTATGACTTATATATTTATCTTAATCTAGGAAAAATGAAAAATTATTTTTTTGAAACTTTTCTTAATTAATTGTATTTAAAGCTAATTAAAAAGGCTTAAAAACTAATTAAAATGTAGAAAAATAGCAAACAAGCTAGGAAAAATCTGAAAAATTCAAGAAAAGCTTAAAATAATATTAGGAATCTAAGAAAAATATAAAAAATAGGGGTTGTGTGGAGGAATATGCAACTGATGTGCAAAGTGCTTGTGAAATAAGCACTAGAATAAGCAAAAGGGACAAAACAAGCACCCAACTGATACACAAGCTACTATAAGCTAAAATTGACCAAATGTAACAATAATCAACAAGTCCTAGCCACTGGATTGCAAGTTGCTCAGATTTGGTGTTTTGAACTAATAAGCTAAAACAGATTTGGGTAGGCAACTTGCAGCCTATCAATAAGTACTCAAATAAGCTGGCAACTAGAAAGCAATTATTGGAACCTCAAGATAACCTGGCTAAGAACATGTAAACCAAAAATTAGACCTAGATAAGCCAAGATGAGCCCTGCACAAGCTTGAGAAAAAGCTTATGGATCCGTGCACGTGGGCACTATTTCCAGACAGGTACCCAAAATAAGCCAAGAAATAAGTACTTAAAAAGCTGATGTACAGAGAACTAGCATTTTTATATTTTTCTTTAGCAACCAAACTTTAATACCCCAAGAGCTTTTAAGCTAAAACTTATTATTAAACCCACAGTAAAATTATCTTTTTTATTCAAAAACGACCCAAATGAAAATTTGACTTTTTGAGAAAAACTAAAAAGTTGACTTATTTGAAGTTTGATCTTGATTTGTGAACTGAGAATGATATAAATATATGAAATAAAACTACTACAACCTAACTCTATGGATTTTAAACACAAAATGAGTTTTTGACTATGCAAAAACTCAACAGTTAACAGATTAGGACAGACATGATAAAATTTTGACTTTGGAGCTTAAAAGGCACAAGGTATTGACTGTAAAGAACTCAAATGAGCTAAACAAACAGATAACTACTAAGACTAACCACTGAATATACCTAAAAAACAGATAGATCAGCAGATCCAAACACACCTTATAACTACTGTTATGAAAGTTAAATGAACTAAACTCTAATCCACTGTGTTCCAATAATCAAACAGAGATTAAATAACCTAAGTACAACTAAATAACCAAATTTGAACAGTTAATAATTACAGATACAAGTAAAGACAAAATATGCAATAAGATGTGAAAATGCAAATTGGACAAATACTCACAAGAGTCCAGCTAGTGTTGCAGGCCAATCCAAAACCCAAGATCACTTATACTAATCTATTTCCAACCCTAATCCAAGCTGCATCAACCCAATACCATCACCATTTCCAAATTGTAGCAACAGTTGACTTATGTTGACCAATTTCCAAAAGTGCTTGAACTTGAATATTAGCTTGTAAAAAACTTTGATAAGCTTATAGAAGCTTGATTGAGATTAAAACTGAGCAGTTAAAAGCTTTAACAAAGGAGCTTGAAAATGAAAAGTTCAACAGTGAATATAAAACTTGGAATTTATATAAAAGACTTGAATTGGAACTCAAAAGCACATACAATGATGTTTTCACTTACATGTGATACATGAAAACTAAAATTACAACATTTTCACTAAAACTAAAACATTTAATTAAAAAAACGACATTTAGAGAAAGAAAACTAAAACTAACTACTCTTCTCTCTATCTCCACTTGCTTCTTTTTTATACCCAAACTGCCTCTCCACTTGCTCTGAGCTTTTCCCACTAATTTCCTTGACCATTGGATGAGCTTAAGTGAATATTGGCCATTTGATCATTTTGGCGCCAAAACGTGTATAAGCAGATGTGGGTTGAGTGAAGTGAGGGAAGGATCATTAAATGTTTCTTGGAGTTGTGTTGAGGTGGAGGGGACAAGGGGAGTAATATGTTGAGGAGGGGGGATGGTTGTGTGGAGTGTATGCAGAGAGCAGTTGAGGAAGAAAGACTTTGGCGCCAAGGCCAAGTTTGACTGGGGTATTAATAATAGGGGGAGTCCAAAATGGTTAAAGACAGGGGTCCAAAATGCTTATGACAGGGGGTCCAAGGGTTTAATGACAAGTCCAAAATGGGTTTAAAAGGCTTATATGGCAAGGACTTAAAGTGTAAATTCTGAAAATACAAGGACCTTAGCTGCCAATTCATCAAAGAGGTTTCAAGGGACCAAAAGTGACAATCTCACAAAGTACAAGGACCAAACTTGCCATTCTCCAATTTTCAGGGGCCATTTTTGCCAAATTTCAAACTTGGAGGACTAATTTTGTAATTTTCTCAAACTTTTGATATTTTTCACCAAAGGACTAATTTTGACAAGTTATGATTTAAAAAGGACCTTTGGTGATTTTTCTTTTGAAATTAGGACTCAGGGACTATTTTTGATAATTTTAGAAACTTGGGGGACTGAAACTGCCAATTATGCAAACTTTGCTTATTTTTCATCTGTTTTTAAACATTTTGCATCTGAAACATATAAAATGCCATTTTGGAATATTTTCAGTATTTTGATGCATTTGTGAGCATTTTAAAGCGTTTTGCAGTTCAGATTTGACCAAAAATGATGAGTATTTACACACTCATCATGGCATAACATGCTAATTAGTTACGCCATAGAGATAATTACGGAGTTGATAAGTATATGCGAACGAAGGATTATGGCGTAACTCGGTGATTTAGTTACGCCGTAATTAATTACTTTGGAGCAAAGTTCTGAAGTCCATGGATTAAAAGCGGCAAGTTAATATTTATTTTAGTCACTTCAAGGACTAAAGAATAAATAAAGAAGTACGAAGAGGGGTTGAATTTATCATAATATTTATACATTTACTTGTGTAAATAATAAAGAAATAAACCACATGGACTAAAGTGTAATATTGTGCAACCTAAGATTATTATTATATATACTCCACTTATGCGTACAAAATAAGATATCAAATTGGAAAAAACACTTTTATGTGTTTTTGTGGTGTGCCGTATGAGAGCAGAAGGGGAAAAAGGACACAGCAAATGGTCGAAGGTTTTTGTGGGGCAAAACCTTCGGGGTTTTGCCGCGGTACTCAACTAGGGGATCGATAGGATTATAATTTGCACGATATGTAATTATTCTCCGACTCATATTATTATTTTGGTTTCATTATTTGTTAATTATAATTTTGATTCTAATTTAATTGTTGGCGAATTAATTCTTATCGTGTTCTTCTTGATTGATTATTAATTTATTATTAGTCAATTATTATTTGATGTTTATTCCTAGATTAATATTGTTTTATTTGTGTGTTTTATTAGTCATTCCACTAGAGTATTTTGGTGATGTGGAAACTTGATGCTAGCGTAGTTTTGATTCTTTTATTATTAATGCTTTTGCATTAATTAATTGTTTCTAGTGTATGCATGCATAGTTTGTTGATAGTTACCCTAGTGTTGGTAGTTTTGAGTTACTGTCTTATTTATTTGCTTAGGAGAATTGACCAACTGGCCCTAAGTGTTAGGATTTAGAAAATCCGTTAGTTAAAGTGTCGGTCACCTCAAGTATATGTATTTGTTAGAAAGCTCGTAGTCGTAGTCAAGTTATGTTAATAAGTAGTTTGTTTAGTAACACCGTGGAGGACGGACGGGTCTTTACCCACTGTATGCCTGATCCACAGCCCGTAGGAGGCGAGTCTTGTAAGATACTATACATACCCTCTACCTCCCAAGGTAGAGGGTTGGAGCACCATTTTTCTTTGTTTTCACCAAGTTCCCAACTCTCTTTACTTTCTCTCTCTAAACCATATAAACCATACGCCTCTTTTGATGTTATAATGTGTTTATGAAATCCAATATGCTACAAATGGTATCAAGAGCCATGGTTTGATCATCCCTCTTACATGTTCTTGGATTTCTAGTGCTTTTATATGGTTTTTTGGTTTGAAAAAGTTTACATCATTTGGACCATTTCTAGTGTTAAAGTTTGGATTTTGATTGTACTTTTGTGTTTAGACTCATAATAAGTGTTTAGGTTTTGATTTGGAAGGCTTGAATCATCGTGGTTGGCTTGTTTTTGGATTAAAAAGTGGCGTTTTGTTTGTGTTAAAGGAAGTGACTTGTGCCTCGTATACCTTTTCTAACGAGCGATTTGTCCTTGGTAGGAAGCGACTTGTGTCTGATAAGAATCACTTATTTAAACGATTTGTCCGGTTAGTTTTTGTACTTTTGCGATTTGTGCGGTGAAGCGATTTGTCACTTTAAGCGACTTGTTTATTTAAGCGAGTTGTAAGTTTAAGCGACTTGTCTTATTTAAGCAACTTGTCCATCAAGCGATTTACTGGTTTAAGCGACTTGTATGTTTAAGCGATTTGCTTATTGAAGCGAGTTGACTGTTTAAGCGACTTGCCCTATCAAGCGACTTGTCAGTATAAGCAATTTGTTAGTTGGAGCGACTTGTCTGTTTTGAGCGATTTGTTGGCTGAAGCGATTTGTCACCTTGAGCGATTTGTCTCTTGAGATTTAGTGTCTTCTTAGGGTTACATTTTACGGTTTTCTCTTGATTTAGTGAAATCCCGTGAAAGAATCTATTTCCCGGTTTAATCAAAGAGTTATAAAATCCCGTAGAATCTGTAATCATGCCTACCATCATCTCTTCTGTTGCTGAGGACGTTCAAGCTGCTGGATCAGATACTCGTCCACCTATGTTGGACTGAACTGATTATGACTCATGGGCTCAACGAATCCATTGTATCTGCTTGGGTAAAGAAAATGGGGTTAACATTCTCAAATCAATTAATGAAGGACCTTATCAAGTTGAGACTATCAGAGACATACTTGAGACAGCTGCTGATGGCTCAGTGACTTTGGGACTGGATAGACCTAAGACGTATGATGAACTGACTGATAAGGAGAAGAAGAGATATGGCGATGCAGGACATCGGGCTTCTAACATCATACTTCAGGGTTTACCTAAGGACATTTACAAGATGATCAATCACAACACGGAAGCTAAGGCAGTATGGGATAATGTTAAGATGCTTCTCTCTGGTTCTGAATTGACTAAAGAAGACAGGGAATCTCAGTTGTATGATGACTTCGAGAACTTTAAGATGAATCCAGGGGAAAGTATCACTGAATATCATGTAAGATTTCACAAGCTTGTGAATGGTATGAGGAATATCAAAATGACAATGCCAAATATTCAGCTCAACTCAAAGTTTGTAAACAACATGAATCCCGAATGGCACAAATTTTTCACTGCTGTCAAGCTTAACAAAGGGTTAAGGAACACCAACTATGAACAATTGTATGCCTACTTACTACAAAATGAGAAGCATGCTGTGTTTGAACGAATGATCCTTGAAAAGTTCAACAACAATACTGGAAGTACAAGCTCATCAAATGACTCAACTGCATTTTACACTAATGTAGGCATAACCACCAAAGCATCTCAAGTCATACCAACTAGTAATGGTAACTACAAGTTCATTCCTGATCCAGGGTATAAGCCTCCTGATGCTGAAACAGTCATGGAACATTTCATCAATCAACTGGCTCTTATGGTTAAGCAAAACCTGAACCTCACTCCACACACCAACAATAACCTCAGAACGGCATCCAATCTTCATAATCATGCTACTGTTAGAGATGGAAAGATAGTGGTGCAGAATGTGCAGGGAAGACATAATGCATACCTTCCACATAATGAGCAATGGAATGTTGGTAAGGGATATGGAAATGCTGGAGCTGGATATGGTAATGTTGGCGTTGGTGGTGGATATATGGGCAATCAGAATCGTAGAAGGAACATGGGTCAGGGTCAAGTAAAGCCCATTAAATGTTACAACTGTGGTGGAGAAGGATACATCGCAAGGAATTGCACTCTTCCAAAACGTTCAAAAAATGCAGAATACTTCAGGGACAAGATGCTGCTGGTCCAAGCACAAGACAGTGGAGCAATGTTGAATGAGGAAGAATTGCTGTTTCTTGCTGAGGGAAATGCCAGAACTTATGATGCTGATGTGGATGAACAGCCAGTGCAGGGTATGGGTCAGAACAACCCAAATGCATTGCAAGTAGCTGATTGTGATGCATATGATTCGGATGTTGATGACGAACCAACTGCCCAAACCATCTTCATGCTAGCATTTCACCAATGGTATCTCCAAAGGCTACTTCACCACAACAGGCCAGTCCCTCCAAGGCATCAATCATCTCTGAGGTATTAAAATTATACGATGAGGTTGATGCGCAAAAGATACACTACAGAGTACAGCCAACTGAAATCTTTGAATCAGATACTGAAAATATGGGCAATAGTAATGTTGTCCCATATGACCAATATGTGATGCAAGATGAAAGGGAAACTGTACCAAGTAATGTATCTTCTGCAGTCAATGATGATTGTGCTTTCGATGAATACACTGAACGTGTACCTGATGATTCCATAGTTTCTAAACTAAATGCCTATAAGGAACAAGTTGCGATTTATGAACAACGTGCTAAGTTCGAATTGACTACCCGTGAGCAGGAGATGGATAACCAAATACGTACAATTATTAGAAAAAGTAACTTTAGAGAAGAAATGTTAAAACAAGAGTTAAATTCCTTACAAGAAAAGCTTACAAAAACTGTTAATCAAAAGCAAGAACTTCAAGAAAATGTTAAAGTGCTTAAACAAGAATTTAATGCTAAGGAATCAAAACTTTTGAACGACTTTTCCAACCTAATAACTTTGAAAAAAAAAACTTGAAAACAAACTGTACATACAAGGGAACACCATTCACACTGCTCACATGATCACTAAGCATAGAGTTCTAGGCGATAAACATAGCATTCCCCTTGTAGAGGTACCCAATCCTGAGTATGGAAAAGTTGCTAGAACTGCACAAATGGTAATCTATGATGGAAATGAGATTCTTAAGCCTAGGAAAACACCATCACGTATAGGATTCACTGATGAAGAGAGAAAATTAGAAGATGCCTCTTGGGAGAAAATGGTTAAGAAGTTTAATGTTAGCCTTAATAGTTTTATTAGAAGTGATGGTCATTCACGTTTAGGAACTTTGTATCGTGTGTTAGATATCGTGATAGAATAGTCAACGGGCTCGTGGATTGGACTAAGCTAAATGGCTAGGCGTTATGAGTATGCTAGCCGTTTGAAGCTTAAGTATCCAAAGCCCAATCCATGTCCAACCCACGAAAAGCCCAAGCAAAGCCTTTTAGGGTTTTAAGTTACTTGTACTATAAATACCCCTCAAATGGTCATTTGAGGGGTGTGCTTGAAAGTGTGTGTGTGTGTGTGTGTATTTTCTCTCTCAAGGAATATACAACTTTATTGTGTTTATCTTTTATCCTCTCACATACACGGTTTTGTATAAACCTCAAGTCACCATCTCTCTTAATCTTTCTTTCTAAGCTTTAAGCATAACGTTTGTGTTTGTGTTGTTTGTGTTAACGTGGTATTTGTGTTGGGTTTGTGATAAGGTTGATAAAAGTAAGGTCCTACAATTGGTATCAATCGCCTAACAATGGTTTAGGAGTGTTTGTGTTTGTTTTGAAGGGTTACGCGTAAAGGCTCTCGTTTTACATATTTGTCACGCTTAAAACTTTAATTTTTGCACTTAAAAATTCAAGATTCTTGTGGTTTAAGATTTATTTGGTACTAAAGTTTCAGTTTTTTGCAAAAAGTTCGAAGCTTTATGTTGGAATCACTCCTAAACAGTATTTCAAGTATTTATATTTCATATGTAATAGGTAGCTTTATTATGGCCTTTATGTTTTTTTAAGGTCAAGCTTATGTAGAAGGCCCATAAGCTTAGGCCCAAGCCCACATAAGAAAGGATGGGAACTAGGAGTGTTGCCCTAGCTTCCCTCCTATAAATAATCTTGTAAACCCTCATTTGAGGGTTGGTTGTTCAAGTTATTCTCTTCACATACACTCTTTCTTAAACCGTATCATTGTTAACGTGTGTTTTTGTGTGTAGCTTGTTCACCCGCCTTCATCTCTTTCTCTATAACTTGTGTTTGTAAAACTAGTGACCTAACAGTGGTATCAATCGCCAAATAGTTGGGTGTACTCGTTTGTTTTTGAAGTTTTTGATTTTGGGTCTTACGCGTAAGGTTAACGCATTCTTTAGCTCTTTTAAAAACTTGTTTTTTGCACTTTTTAATCCAAGATTCTTGTATTTTCAACGTTTTAAGGTGTTCAAATATTCCTTGTTTTTTGGCAAAAAGTTTCAAACTTTATCGTGGATCATTGTTTTGAACTAGTTTTATTATGTGTGTATTTCTACGCATAAGCTGCTTTGAGTGCTTTGGATCATCAAGTTTCACACTTTTGTGTTATTTTGGTGTTATTGAAGCTATTTCATCACACAAAACTGGTTTAGAAACAACTTTGGGCAAAATCAAAATTACGAGTAATCCTAAGCGTATCAAAACCCTAAAATTACGCTGCAAGATTTTCCTTGGTTTGATCTTCATTTTCCTGGTTTATTCCGTGTTTTCTTACTTGGATAAGCCTGAAAATACGCCGACTTTGGATATCTTTTGCACTGTGAAGTGTAAAAGATCATTTGGGCAAAAACCCTAAAATTACGCATAAGCATAAGATTACGCGTAGAAATTCTACGCATAAGATTCACTTTACGCGTAAACTTAGGTCTACGCATAAGGTAATCCTACGCCTAACTTTCTACGCCTAACCTTTGTCTACGCATAACTTTAGTGCTTTTATCCTACTTACGCGTAAGCTAAAACCCGCCAGAACTCCTCATTGTTACGCGTAACTTTTGGTGTTTTTACGCATAAGTGCTACTTGGTTCTTGTCTTTTCTACACCTAAGGACACTTCATCAACAAAGGTTCATTCGACTACAAAGATCCATTTTTACCACACAAGTTCTTCAACATGTCACAACCACCATACTCTAACTATTTCCCTTACACTTATAATCATCAACAACAACAACAATTAACTCCACAACATCAACAATGGAATCAACAACAAGCAATTTATCAACAACAATTTAATCAACAACATACTCCACAACTTGCTGCAAATCCACAACCTCAAATGGTTCAACCACCACCAAGTCTTCAAGCTCAACCGTACACAAATGAATTCAATCAACATCCATCAAGGAACACTATGAAGGAACCCACTTGGTTTGCAAAGATGTGTGAAGCTTTAAGCAACCAACAATCAATTCATGAAGCTGGATCACTTGATAGACCTCAATGCTCACTCCAGGAAACTACGATCAATGGGTGATAAGGTTCTTTAGGTTTTGTGATCTAAAGAAGCCACATGGAAAGTTCTTAAAGAAGGTTATCTTGGAAGGTCCATTTGAGATGCCTACTGTCATTGTACACGGAGATCCAAATGCCATTCCACCAAGAGATGAACAAACCAACATTGCTACTGATGCAGATTTAAATCCCTGAACTTCTACACTTATGAAGTGATGAACTTGCAATGGAATACATCCTCTTAGGATTACCAAACGCAATTCTTCGTAGTGTTGATGCTCAAAAGAGGCGCACAAAAAATGTGGGATCATATTCTTCTTATGAAAGGATCTCGACTCAATCGAGGATTTGGAATCCAAAATTTACTTGGCTTATGAACACTTCATGATTGAATATAGAGAGACACTAGAGTCCTATCATCATCGATTTTCGGACATCATCAATGATTTGGATAAACACAACATCATCATGCCAAGAATTGCAGTGAATGAATACTAAGTTCCCTGAAGTAGTCTTGGTCTGAATGGGAGAAGTATGTCATTTTTCTCCGTCAAGCGAAGAATATGCATCATTCTACTTATGGATTGTTGTATGATTATTTGAAACCGCATCAAAAAGAAGTTGATAAGGAAAGGATTCTCCGTGGTCAAATTGAAACGAACACACCGGGATAATCAACAACTTGCCTTGTATGCTCAACAGAATATCCTCTCAACCAAAGAACTCAACCAATGCTTCAAAACACACCTTCACGGCAACAACCTCAACAAAATCAATTGGTTCCATACAACAACAATGCTCAAGCATATGGGTGAAGCTAATGAGGACATCGATCCATTCGAAGCATTGCAACAAGGATTTGTGATGATTGCTAATGCTTTTGGCCGTTATACCAACAAATCCAACAATCGTATTTGTTCCTCATCTAACACACAGGACTCAAGGTACATTTGTGAACAATGGGCGTGTTGAAGTTCAGAATCGTGGATTATGGATCGCCGATGGGCGGTGGTCAAGGGTTTAATGCTGTGGGTAGGAATAACAACAGAGCTCAAGTGGTGGAACAGGGAAATGCTCAAAATCGGTTTAATGGTCTTAGATGCTACAACTGCAATGAGAAGGGACACCTGGCTAATGCATGCCCAAAGCCAAGGACTCGGGGCAGTGCTTATTTCAAAGAGGCTTTACTTTTGGCTCTTAAGGATGAAGCTGGTGGATCACTCACGGACAAAAACGAGCTTTATGGCGGATGCTTGCACTGGATGATGATATGGAGGACTTGCAGGCCAATGCAACAAGCGGTATGTTGATGGCTAATATGCAAGAGTTACACATGAGTGAACAGGCCGGTGTATGACACCGATGGCTTGTCTCGGTACCGAACAAACCATATCATATCTCGAAGCGATATCTCCATCAATATCTCGAATCCGGCAAGAATGTTCAAAATGAGTCATCTACATCTCATTCTCGACGATTTTCAAATAAACCCCGTAGTTATATTTGACGATCAAGATGACCTTATGGTTTCCATTGATAATCAAATTGACTTCGTGGTTATATTTGAGGATCTAAATAATGATCATGTTGTGACTCACGTTGAACACGATGAACCTTTGCCCCATCGCATCTTGTTCTCGTTACTTCAAGACCAACAATCCGAGGTGGAATTGCTGAATGTGTTGCATTAAATCAGGACTTGAAAAGTAAAAATGCACTTTTAACAAAGGATTTTGAATGTTTACAAAAGCAACTCAACTTTTTCAAAACTCAAGAAAAAGCGGAAAACGGTTTTGAAGCGACCTTTGCCAAATCTTATCAAAACGAAAAATATTTAGAGCGAAAGATCGTGATCTAGCCGTCGAAGAATGCTTTGTTGTCTGAAATAGAACAACTGAAACATGAACATAAAATGCAAATTAACGCTCTCACCTTGGAAAATCAAAAGCTAAGGTGAGTTGTTAAATTGTCAAAAGCAGCCTTCTGCATACAAAAGCATTCAACAAAACGAATAGATGATCATCTTGAAGAAATCATCGGCTTGCAAAACAAACTTAAAGAGTTTAAAACTGTTGTTTACAAACATGGCGAGTCGGTCACACCATTGAAAAGTTTACTTTAAAACCAAATCCAAATGGATATGGACCGAATCTTGCCGATTACAAACCTAAGCTTTCAACCAAAGCATTCAAACCAAATCCTGAAGTTTCCAGTGCACAATATAAAATTGATAATTTTGTTATGAATGTTGTTGAATATCATCGTCAAGAGGAATTAGATGCAGAAGACGAGAGTCGATCAAAATTGGAAAACTGTTGTTTTTACAACAAACCTTTTAATTATTCAAACCGTCACTTGTCACACCAACGATTCTTCAAACACACCAAGGGTTATCATAAAACACACGAGTCTTCTAATGTTAATCCCAAAACGGACTTTGCACAAACTTATGGTCCTTTACCTTCCATTAGTGAAGTAAACTCACAATCTGAAAATCGAAAAATTCTTCGATATTTAGACATTTTCAAACTCTTTACAACATGAGATAGAATATCGATCCGAAATCAAAGTTGAACATTTTCAATCGCCTCTGGCGCGAGAACAAAGAGACATTTTTCAGAAAAAATCTTTTACCTAATGTTAAAAACTTGAAAAGTTGTGCAATTGCCTGGGAAAAGGATTTTCATAAGGAACTTTGGGTCATGAAAAACGCGTTTTAGAGGAAAACGAAACATCTATTTCTAATACTAAACGTAAAAAGAAACTCTGAGAAAAGATGTTGATCGACTCTTGGAAGATGTTATCTGTGCGGATGTTTAAAATGTTGTGTTATTGAATTCGTTGTCATATGCATTTGATAATATCTCTGCTGATACGTCGTTGTTTCGCTGTGGTAAATGTTGAGAACAACGATAATGTGCTTGGACGAGTCCTTAATGTAGTTGAAAACAAAGCGATTGTCAAAGCGAACTTTCAAATGCAAAACGTCGCCTTAATTGGTGTCAAAAAGATATTCACGATCAACAACTTGTTTTTCAACACAAAATCAACCGATTTAATTGCAAAACCTTACGATGATTCTAAAATTGAGCAACTGGATGATCAAAGCGTGTCTTTCAAGTGTCAAATCTCAAAATATGAACAAGAACTTGTAAAAGTTAAAAGGAATATGGTGTCATATTTGATTTACTCAAAAGACTCGTGATGAAGCATCAAATGAACTTGATCATTATCTTGCACACACTAAAGAAGTTATGCATTTTTTTGGAAATGTTCTAAAAATCACGATCTGATTCACACTATCATCAAGTTAAGAGGAATGTTAGGAAAGTATGAACAACTTCCACCAACAATCATTAAGAGATTAGCCCCCGTAACTTTGTTCACCAATTGTTCACAGTGGTCGTCTTCCCGCAACACTCGAAATGGTCATATTTATTCTCAAACGTTCAAAAATAACATTTTATTTGCCATTTTTGAGGGGAGCAATAAATTGTGTGATAAGAAATATGTTGTACAAAATGCAAAATGAATCAGTGTACCTGACTCCTTAACCAACAATTGAAGGTACTAAACTGTTGTAACTCAAAAGACTTGTCCGATCTGTAATAATTTCAAGCTAGTTCGCTAGTGATGTAAACATGTCTCGCAAAGGACTTGTCCTAGTAGAATGTACCATTCGAGAAACTTTTGATAGACATGAACTCTCGACGGTTTGACAACCTTTCAAGCGCTTTGTCTACACCTTCAAGGTAGTTATTAGAGCTAGTTGTCACCTAAAAGCTGACAATGTAACATTTTAACTATGCAACGAACCGTTCCTCGCTGGGATTGTCTATCTTCATGGATCAATTCAAAAGTGCAGCCGCTCTTTCCTATTTGTGCATTTAACCATTCAAACTATTAAGCACATGTGGAGGGGAGTATTTTGCAAAACATCATCTCACAATGGTTCAAACATGTTTTCATTAACAAACCCTTTGAGATATTTTATCATCTAAAGATGGTTTTAATGGCAAACATAGGTTAGTCATGGAGTTATAAGGTGACTAAGGTTAGGAATAATTGTCCTATGATCCGCCAGAGCCGGAGGGATCTACCAAGGACACTACCATTAGTTAGTGTTAGAAGTCCTTAGGAATGATTATAAAAAGAAGAAAATGAGAATCGGAGAAAGAAGGAGTTGAAGAATCAAAGAAATGTAAAGTAAATTGAAAAGAAATGCCCTCATTGAGTTATTCAACTTAGGGCTGCACGGTTCAATTCATATGCTATTTGTCACTTAGTGACGCCGGTATTGAAGATTAGGTCGTCATGGACCCAGTGGACCATGCACTAAACCTTCTTATCCACTCAAGTTTCTCTCACAAGCTTGTTTCATTCTCACGAGGGAACCCTACGTAAACTATCGGCTTTCTCCTAGAATTGCTGTTGAAGAGGAGCGGACCCTCTCCTTAGTCTCCGCCGGAAAACCAAATGCACTATGAGTCTGAGCCACGAGATTCATCAAAAAATCTCTTAGGAACACTTGACATTTAATCACTTGATGTTCAACTAATAAGATCATCAGTGGTTCATATCGAGTCCTTCACAGATCTTAGCAATCTGTCGAGAACATTAATGAGAGGTTCACATGATCCTCGATTGAAGGAGACTCCTGCCAGGGTCAACATCAAATAGCCCATCGTGCAGGGTCACTTCGGTGACTCCCCGTGGATTACGCAGCGAGTGTGTCTCAAACGGTCTACGTCATGAGGTGATGCTTGGTGTACCTCACGACTCATCTGAACTGTAGATGTACTTGGGGTACATCAGCGTTATCTCACTTGTGGGACTCCAGTTCAGAACGGACCTGTAAGAATTAGAGTTGTGTCCTCACACTATGCTGTTGACGCCTCGAAGTTCAAACTTTAAGTCTTAGGAAAACCGCTTGTACTAACCGTTTGAAATGTTTTCTTCTTATGGAAGCTCTGAGCGGGATGATCGTGTGATTCTTCTCATGCTCACGCCAACATCATCACTAATGGAAGTTCTATCACAATGCAACACAACATGATGAATGATTCTTCATCAATCAAAGAATCTACAAAGTCAAAGACTTACAAAACACTTCATCAGATTGATTTCCAACGTAAAGAACGTGTGAGTGAGAATGTTGAAGAAGGGGCTGCGTGGAACTAATTGGGTGAGAAGCAGACACGAGAGCCTTAAGGACCTGATGCTAAAGAACATACTATCAATTTCTACAAGAACAATGATCAACCCAAGCCCAAGCTAAAGTTAAAGATGACGTCAAAGCATAAGCTGTTCAAAGATAACTATCTCTACAAAATTGTTGAATCAAAGGCAATTCCTCTCACTAGAAGAAGAATGTCGAAGATCGCTACTATTACATCAACGCCTTCACCGTTTACATTCATATATACTTGAGAGGGAGATTGTTGGAACTCCTTTATTTCAAGTATTTATATTTCATATGTAATAGGTAGCTTTATTATGGCCTTTATGTTTGTTTAAGGTCAAGCTTATGTAGAAGGCCCATAAGCTTAGGCCCAAGCCCACATAAGAAAGGATTGGAACTAGGAGTGTTTGTGTTGCCCTAGCTTCCTCCTATAAATAATCTTATAAACCCTCATTTGAGGGTTGGTTGTTCAAGTTATTCTCTTCACATACACTCTTTCTTAAACCGTATCATTGTTAACGTGTGTTTGTGTGTGTAGCTTGTTCATCCGCCTTCATCTCTTTCTCTATAACTTGTGTTTGTAAAACTAGTGACCTAACACTTTACGTGTTTTTCTTCATTTTTGAACTCGTGTTTGGTTCATTGGTCATTTCTACTCGTAACTTTTCTAAGCACTTTGGGTGAAAAAGGTCAACATTTTTGGGTTATTCGAGTGTTTTTTAAGGCTATCTTGCAAAGAAATCATTTGAATCGTTGGAAATTTCTTACGCGTAGAAGTCAAAAGTCAAAACCCTAGTTTTCTACGCATAACTTTTTGGTGAAGAATCTTGAGCTATAGCGGTTACTCAATGCTTCCCTCACTTGGATAAGTGTGTGGAACACTTTGACTTGTGGATATCCTTACGGCGTGACAAAGTGTAAAGGATTTTTGGTTCTTAACCATAGTTTACGCATAAGCTAAAAGCTTATTTAGTAACTCTACGCATAACTTTTCAATTACGCGTAAGGTTTACGAGTAACTTTTTGTCTACGCATAAGCTTAAGGTTGCAGCGTAAGATAATTATGCATAAGGATTCTTTAGGTTCCTACGCTAAGGCGATTCACGCATAAGATCCTACGCCTAAGCTGATAAGCACAATCTCTACGCCTAAGCCTCGTCTACTCGTAACTTCTTTTTGGCGGGAAAACTTGAGTAAAATTTAAATTTTTGAGGAGACTAAACGTTCAATTTTTACACGAAATTCAAATTTTGGTTTAACTGTGAAAATTTTAGAAAAAAATTCAAATTTTTGGGCCTAAATTCAAATATTTCGGGTCAAATTTGGCGTCAAAATTGTCATAACTCAAATTTTCATACGTCCTTAGAATTGATTTTTATAGTGAATTTCAAATTTTGGGCGAAATTTTTTAGAACCAAGGTTACGAGTACGACTTTCAGAAAACCTCAAACGGCAATATCTTCTTTAACACAACTCCTTTATCGTTGAATCGATCCTACATCAACTTTATCGTATCATACCTTCATCAATGGCAACTCAACAAGACATTCATGCGGCGGTGCGAAAACCGGCCGTCCTCTATGTTGGAAAAAGGTGGTTATCTTCAATGGACAAGTCGAATGCTTCGTTACATCAAGACAAAACCTAATGGAAAATTGATGATCAAATCCATTCAGGATGGACCCTTCATACCTCGACAAGTCCAAGACCCTAGAAATCTCGATGCAACACCTCCCGTCCCACCATTTCTTAAGTCTTCAAAAAGACTCGAATACTCGAAGAGGATCGAGAAACAAGTCGAAGCGGATGACATGGCAATTCATATTGTCCAACTGGGTTTACCAAGAGACATCTTTCTGCTTGTAGAAGCGGTTGTGAAGCGCTTTCGATATGTGGGAGCGTGTTAGGCGACTTTGTCATGGAGCGAAATTGGTCAACAAGACACGAAGAACAAGTTGCTAACGCATGGGAGAAGTTTACATCTACTCGGAGAATCCATTGAATCCTACTATGGAAGGTTTGTACTTTAATGAATGAGCTTATCATAAACAAGTTGACACCCAGAACTATCGTGAGCAACATCAAGTTCTTGAACAATCTTCCGGAAGAATGGGGACGATATGTCACTATTGTCAACCAAACAAAAGACTTACATCAAGTGAACTTTGATCAACTCAACGATTTTCTGAAACAAAACCAAAATGAAGTGAATGAAGTCACGCAAGAAAGATTAGCAAAGAATCATGATCCATTGGCACTCATTGCAAAGACTCAAACTCCAGTGAATACACAACAAAAAGCTTCATCATCTTCCACTAACAACAACTTGCAGCAATACATCCCTCAACAACAAAACTATCCAGATGAACAACAACATTACCGGGGAACAAGGAATCATGATCTTGAAATGGAACCAGAAGAAGCTTTGTCTCAAATATTTCTTTATTGGGTAAAGCATTCAGAGGTCGCTATTCCACACCAACTAACAACAACCAAAGGATTTCATCAAACACTAGCAGAATGCAAATTGCACCGGTAGGGTGTGAATATGGGTAATCAAGGACAAATGGTTGGAGTTATTGGGAATCAGCAGGGATATGCTACTGGATTTCACATGGGTAATCAGGAGGTTCGAGAATCGGGAGTAATCGGATGGGTGAGAATGTTGGGAATAGAGCAGTGGGTAATCAAAATGGGAATGTTGCAGCTCCAGTCGTTGGGAATTATGGAAATGTGAATCGGGGTAATCGTTAAGTGTTATAAGCTGTCAAGGATTGGGTCACATGGCAAGGAATTGTCCAACTAAGCTGAAAAAGAAAGATCTTGCGTATCTTGAAAGCTATCTGTTGGTACAAAAGGAACAACGGACTTCAATTGAGTCTTTGAGGAACATGACTTCATGGCTATTATGGATGATTTGGAAGACCTCGAGGAACTCAATGCAAACTGCATCTTCATGGCAAATCTTGAGGAGACTAAGTGCGACGATTACGGCGCACCTCTGTCTATGACGCCAACGCAGTGTCGAGGTACCAATCAGCGATCCATGCTATAACAATGTCATATTTGATGTGTTTACTCATGACGAACAGCGTGCAGTGACATCGCACCTACTTATGATACATACGGACAATCCGAGTTGTAGCAATACTAACTCTGAAGACTCAGATGTGGATCCTAGTGGAGGCTGTGTGGCACAAAATGAGGCGATGAGGAAACACGTGCTTATTTTGAATCATTAATCAATAAACATGGCATTGAAATTGAGAAAGTTAAAAGGTCAATCATGCGAAGTTAGGCCGCGAATGCTAAATTGACCGTGAGCTTGAGAGTTACAAGGAGAGCAAAAGCTTTGAATTTCAGAAAAACAAAGAATCAGAATTAGAAATTGGTTATCGAAATTTGGTTTCTAAAGAAAAGAATTGCAAATCAAGTATAACACACTTGATGTGAATTGAACTTGAAAATTAAATCTTTAAACAAGGAAATTTCTGATTTAAATAACCAACTTTCTAAACAAAAAAAATGTTTTCTAATCTTGAAAAGAAAAGAAGCAGTTGATTCTGATTTTTCAAAACGAGAAGATTCTCTTCTTGATGAAATTCTTGATAAAAATGAAAAAATCAAAACTTTGGAAAAATTTGCTTCTTAAACGGGTCATTCGCTCAAACAATCAAGATGCTTTCTAATCAAGTAAATCCGCGTTTTCATACTAACAATAAAATGGCACTTGGTAACCCTTCCCTTGTTCCTCAAGAAAGCTCGAAATCTCGAATGTGTTAAACAATGGAAAAGCTTTACATGAACCCATTATTGTTAAGTGATTCTCTTGAAGCGTTAGAACTATCTGAGGAGAGTAGATCAAAAATGAAACAAAAATTGAATCAAACCAATTGATTATAACAAATGGAACAAAATTAACGGAATTACTTTTGTTAATCAAAAAGAAAAGTCAAAGTTCTCCATCACACCAAGTGTTTCAAACAAAGAGTCAACACCTGTTTCAAAATCTGTTTCAAAACCAGTTGTTGTCTCCAATTCTCTTTCGAACATTGAACAAATGTCTTCAAACAATCCTTTTAACACAAGTGATGCGAGAAGTATTTTAGAAAATGTAAGAACTAGAATTGTGGATCTTCAAGAAACTGTTAAAACTAAAACCACTATTACACCTAACAACTGGTTCTCTGGTTTTGACATCGAACAAAAGGAAGTTTTTGAAACTCAAATTGCCCCTCGGTGAATGCCATCAACTCAAGGGTAATTCATTTTGAACAAGCATTTTTGAAAGAAACAGTTGACTTTGTCAAGGACCATAAATCCCTGGTAAAGCAAGCTAATGACTGTGTTGAACAAATCAAAGTTTTGGAAAATTTAAATGACTCTCTCTTGAAGATGTTCGACTCTTGATATTATGTCCATTATTTTGCAAACATATTACTTTGAAGATCATGAAAGACTCGATCTGAGACCTCAAAATTGTTTCAAAATATGGAAAAGCACTTGAGAAACTTGAAAAAGAAAATGTCTCATATTTTAAACAACTTGATCGAAAAACTAAGGAATGCAAGTATGACAAATTGTCGTATGAGCGTGCCTACAATGACATGAAAGCAAAAAATGATCTTTTGAGGGCTCATCTGGAAAATCAAAAAGGAAAGGCGTGGATCTTGTGATTAGAAAACCATTGACTGCGGAGAAAGCAAATGTTCCCAAACCGGTTTTAAAACCAAAAATGTACATTTCTATGCCTCCTCCAAAGTCAATGAGAAAAATGTTTCATCAAAACCGGTCACTCCACGCCTACCTAAACAAAATGTTGATAAGGGAAAAGCGGTTATCGAGAAACCAAAAGTTTTAGCTCCGGCCTTTTTAAGATGAGTACCACTAATGCGTCTGCCTCCACATCTAAAACATATGGAACAAAGGACATAAGTTTAGAAATGCACTCTAAAGAGACTAGGCGAAACCACTTCTCTAGATAAGATTGTGAATCCTAATGAGTGTGCCTTACCTTCTACAGGACTAGGAAGCACCTCTAGGAGCAGCTGACTAAAGCCTAAGAGCAATACAAGGAACAATAGAGTCTCGGCCTCTAAGAGTAGTAGCTTGAATAAAGAGAAGAAAGTAGAAGAACACCCTAGGAATTTACCACTTTGTAATAAGAAAGACATTTCATCTGAATGTAATGAACCTATGAAATCTGCTAAGTTTAATGAATATGTTGAATCTGTTTGTTTAACTTGCAAGAAATCTTTAACTAATGTTCATGATGATTGTGTTTCTAAGAATGAGATTGTTAAGTCTGTTAAGAAGAATGTTCCCAAAAGAACTTATGCTAAACGAATAGGAAGACTAGTTGAGAGACTTAGGCTTTACACTATTGATAGGGAGCATAATGTTTACTTTAGGGATGACATTTGGAAACCCACAGGTAGAACTTTCACACTCGAGAATTGTAGAATGAGTGATGCACACAATCTTACATATAGACAACTTCTTTGAGTGTGATCAGGATTTTACCTCTAACCCAAAGGAACCAAAATCAAAACGATTTCTAAAATCTTCTTCTTCATGATTGGCGGGTTATCGAAATATGTCTTTGGATCGTCGACTCGGGTTGCTCCAAGCACATAACCGGGAATCTGAAGCTGGCGATCAATTTCGTCTGCGGAAATTCATGGGAACCGTGACGTTTGGAAATGATCATGTAGCCGCTATCATGGGTTATGGAGATCTACCTTTTGGAAATTATTTGATCACTCGGGTTTACTATGTCGAAGGGTTGGGACACAACTTGTTTTCAGTCAGGCGGTTCGTGATGCGATTTAGAGGTTGCTTTTAGGAAAAATGCTTGCCGTTAGAAACTTGGATGGCGATCTCTTAACGGGAATCGTGATACAAACTTGTATGCTATCGACATCAATCAAATGGCCTCTTCATCACCAATATGTTTTATGACACGAGCATCGGAACACAGTCTGGTTGTAGCGCAGACGTTATCCCATCTCAATTTCGACACCATCAACAATCTTGCCAAAGACAACATCGTCAACGGACTTCCAAAGTTCAAATACACCAAGGATCACTTATGTCCATCATGCGAACAAGGAAAAGCAAAAGAGCATCATATAAACCCAAATCCGTACCTAGTTAGGAAGCAAAGTTGCATATGTTGCACATGGACTTATGTGGCCCAATGAGAGTTGAAAGCATTAATGGGAAAAGTATATTCTTGTTATCGTCGATGATTATTCAAGATATACATGGGTTAAGTTTCTGAGATCAAAAGGCGAAGCACCAGGCATCATCATCACCTTTCTGAAACGTATTCAAGTACTTCTTCAAACTCCAGGGTTGTAAGAACGGAACCAGCGACAGAATTCACAAATCGAGGTTAAGAGCTTATTTTGAAGATGTTGGAATAACTCATCAAACATCAGTTGTTAGAACTCCACGCGAGAATGGGGTAGTTGAAAGAAGAAATAGAACTCTTGTGGATTTTAGTGCTTTCGCACAATGCTAATCTATTCTAGTGCACCGATTATTTCTATGGGTACGTCTTTGTTGCCCACTTTGCTTGTTTCACTCGAACCGATCCCTCATCCATCAAGATTCAATAAAACCCATATGAGCTTGTGAACAACAGAAAACCGGATATCTCTTACTTTCACGTGTTTGGCTTTGTGCTATCCCCTACAAATGACGAGAAGATCTTGGAAAAATGAAAGCAAAGGTGATATTGGAATCTTCATTGGATATTCAGATAACTCGAGGGCATTCAGGGTGTATAACAAGAGAACTAGGAGGATCATGGAGACGATGAATGTGAAGTTTGAGAACTTTCACATATGGCTTTTAGAGACTTCGCTCTAGAACCCGCACTAAACCGGTGACTTCGGACACATCGGATTCGAGGACTCATTACCTCAAAAGAGCTCAATCAACTCCGTTTGACAATCCTAAAGAACAAGAATGGGAGAATTTCTTCGAGTTAATGTTCGATGAATACTATGGTGGAACTTCGACAAATATATCAAACCATCATTCAGCGCACCAGCAAAATCATCCTCCACCACCACCGTTCTACGTTGATGAGCAAAACCAAAACGAAACGATGCAGCGTTAGATGGCGAAGATGCATCTACACGTCATGTTATAACCAGCGGTATCCTTCTACTCGAAGTGGACTAAAGACCAACCAATGCACCAACTGCCACCATCAACATTTACCTTTGCTCATCAATATACATCTACTCCAGCTATTACACTAGTCATTTCTACCAGCAGTTGATGAGCAAAACAGAGGAAGGGATAGACTTTGAAAAATAGCACAACGATGCAACGTTAGATGACGAGAAGGCTTCGGACTCATCATTGAAAACCGTTTCTTTGCAAAAGCACGGTCGAATTTGAATCATCTTCATTTTGCTTCGAGAACCATCTAATCCTAGTGGTCGCATCGTTTAAAACGGTATGGACAATTGTGACTTCGATTCGAACACCAATGGTAACTTCACCAAAAATTGGAGCCGATTTGTTTGGGAAACCTATTGATCCAAAGAAATATCGGAGCATGATTGCTTCTCTCATGTACCTACGCTAGTCGACCCGGATATTCATTTTCTTTGTTTGCTTATTAGCGCGGTTTCCGGCAAAGCCTACCGCACCTCAAAGAGGTTAAAAGGATCTTCGGTACCGAAGACATCCATTCACATGGGACTTTGGTATCCGAAGGAATCCGGATTTGATCTAATTGCCTTTTCGGATCACGGACCCGCTTGGTGATCAAATTCTGACAAGAAAAAGTACATCCGGAGGAGCACAATTTTTGGGTGAAAAGTTAGTAAGGTGGTCTTCAAAGAAACAAGATTGCACCTTTGCACTTTCAACCCGGTGAGTATGTGTCTCTATCTGCGTGTTGTGCTCAAGTTCTATGGATGAGAACACAACTCACAGATTATGGCTTTACTTTCGATAAAATACCTATGTATTGTGACTCGAAAAGTGCCATAGCCATATCATGCAATCTGTTCATCACTCAAAGACTAAGCATATCCGTGTCGCTATCACTTCATCAAAAGTACGTCGAAAATGGTAGTGCTGTTGAATTATTCTTCGTGAAGACAGATTACCAATTCGCCGATCTATTAACTAAAGCCCTTCCAAAAGAAAGGTTTGACTATTAAGTTCGACGAATTGGAATCTGAGCCTAACCCTTGAGGAGTTAGAACGTCTTCTCGAATCTTCTTGAAAATGATTTTTCCAAAAGCCATTTGTAAATATTTTTGAAAAACAAAATACAAAATTTGAAAAACCAACAAAAGCAAAATATAAAAATATAAAACTTTCAAAAATACAAAAACAATATAAAATCAAAAATCCAAAAATATTCTTATCACGACATGTCTCTCATTATAATCGATATTACATGCGTTTCTAGAAATGTCATTCAACAATGATACGGGTATGTCGAGATGCTTGGCGAGAGTTCTTTAATGTTTTTCAAAACATGTCGTTTCTCAAAATTTCTTCATAATATGGCTTTCGTATACTTGATCTGAAACCGGACAAAATGATGACTTTTGATTATTTTTCAAATCAAAACTCGTGCTTTTATAGAAAAATCAAGTGTACGCTTCAGTGCACTACATTTAAAATGGTGAGAAATCATCATCATCTTGAGCACCTTTTCAAGATTGTTCAAAAGATTTTTCAAAATCTTTCAAAATATTTTGTGCTCAAGATAACTCCCTCTAAAACCCTTTAATTGATTATGCTTTATTAAAGGGGAGTATAAAACTAAAATGTTCCAAATTCATGCTTAAATCAAATCCGTTTGTCTCCCCAAAAGATTATAAAATGTTGTTTAATCGTTGATATCAAAAATATCACGAATATGCTATTTTTGAGGGGGAGGAGACGTGATTAAAATGTGATCAAAATCGATGTTTGAATCTCATAATGAGCTCGACTCGGAAACCAATGAATTGGGAATCTAAAGTCATAAATGTACCATCTCGAGAAACTTGTGATAGATATGCACCTTCATGGGTCTAACCTCCTTTTCAAGGAGTGTTTACAACTTCAAGTTAGTTATTAGAGCTAGTTGTCACCTAAAAGCTGACAATGGAACTCTTTAACTAGGCAGCGTAACCGTGTCTCGTGGGGAATTGTCTATCATGAGCCGATCAATTCAAAAAGGGCGAACTCTACCCTCTATGTGCTTGATTTGTTAAAACTTATAAGCACATATGAAGGGGAGTGTTTACGAAAATATAAAACTCTCGGAGTGTCTCAAACATGTTTTCTATCATAAACACAGTGAGAGATTTTCAAGAAAAATGGTTTTATGGCAACAGGGGACAGTCATGGAGTTATAAGGTGACTAAGGATAGGAAATCCGTCCTATGATCCGCCAGAGCGGAGGGATCTACCCAAGGACATCACAAATAGTTTAGAATTAGAAGTCCTTAGGAATGATTGAAAAAAAGGAGTAATGTGAGAAAGGAGAAAGAAGGGGTTGAAGAATTAAAAGAAATGTAATGAAAGGGTGAAAAGAAATAGCCCTCCATATTCAACCTTAGGGCGTAAAAGGGTTCAATACATATGCTACTGGTTGTCACTAGATGACACTGGTATTGAAGACAAATACGTCATGGACCCAGTGGCCTGCTGCACTAAACCTTCTAGCCACTCAATTCCTCTTAAAAGGATTTGTTTCATTCTCACTGGGAACCCTACATAATCTATCGACTTTCTCTTAGAGATAGTTGATATTGAAGAAGGAGACCCTCTCCTAGTCTCCGCCGGAAAACCAAAATGCACTTATTGAGTCTAGAGCCACGAGATTCATCAAAAGATCTCATAGGAACACTTGACATGACATCGCTTGTTGTTCATCATAAGGACACAAGTGATATATTCTAGAGTCCTACGCAGATCTTAGCAATCGGCCAGAACATTTATGAGAAGTTTCACTTGTGATCTTCGATTGAATGGAAACTCCTGCGGGGTCAACATCAGACCACGACGCAGGTCACTTGGTAACTCCCGTGGATTACGCTTAGTGTGTCTCAAGCGGTCTGATCGTGGGGTGATGCTTGGTGTACCTCGTGACTCATCCTATAAGTGTATTTCGGTATATCGCGTTATCTCACTTGTGGGACTCGGTTCAGGAGCGGCCTTTGTGAGAATTAGAGATGTGTTTTCACACTATCTTGTTAACACCCTCGAAATTCAAACTTGTAAGTGTCGGAATCCGCTTATTACTAACCTGTTTTTATGTTTTCTTCTTATGGAAGCTCGGGCCGGATGGATCGTGCTACTCGCCACATGCTCATACCAACAACACATGAAAGTTCTCAAAGGCAACTTAAAGTTAAAGATTATTCTTCGTCAATGTCAAAGAATCTACAAAGTTTAAAGACTCGAGAACTACATCATTGGTAACCAAAAGACAAATAGAAGTGTGAGCATGGTGGAGAAAGGCGTGGAGACACCTAACCAACGAAGTTGACAACGGCAGACAACCACATTATCTGATCACAAAGCATGAAGGAACAAAGAATTAAGACTATTCTATATCTACACACAAAGTTCAAGCTCAAGAAAAGTAAAGACCTAATCAAGTGGAGCATCTTTTGAATGACCACCCCTTAGGGGGAGATTGTTAGCCTTAATAGTTTTATTAGAAGTGATGGTCATTCACGTTTAGGAACTTTGTATCGTGTGTTAGATATCGTGATAGAATAGTCAACGGGCTCGTGGATTGGACTAAGCTAAATGGCTAGGCGTTATGAGTATGCTAGCGCTTGAAGCTTAAGTATCAAAGCCCAATCCATGTCCAACCCACGAAGCCCAACAAAGCCTTTTAGGGTTTTAAGTTACTTGTACTATAAATTCCCCTCAAAGTCTCATTTGAGGGGTGTGCTTGAGTGTGTGTGTGTGTGTGTTTTTCTTTGAAGCAATATACAACTTATTGTGTTTATCTTTTATCCTCTCACATACACGGTTTTGTATAAACCTCAAGTCACCATCTCTCTTAATCTTTCTTTCTAAGCTTTAAGCATAACGTTTGTGTTTGTGTTGTTTGTGTTAACGTGGTATTTGTGTTGGGTTTGTGATAAGGTTGATAAAAGTAAGGTCCTACATTTAAAGATCCTCAATGTAAAAAGCAAAACATAACGCTCAAACCCTATGATTACACTAAAGAAAATTGGATTTCCCTGAACATGTTTAAACCACAAACTCAACTTACCCCTGAACAAGTTTTCTGGAAGAAAGATATAGATAAACAAAAGGCAGATAATCTTGTGACTAAGAATCCCCCTTGTTGGAAATTGCCTCCAAATTAATGTGTATCCTCCAAATACACCAATGCATTTAGTGCCTAGAAATCTTCCTACTATTGGGACCTTAATCGCCTTTACGTAGTTTTACCAACTATTTGTTGATTTTGAGAACACGTGTAAGAAGAGGATCACACCTTTGTACAGGATCACGAGAAGGGAAAGGGTTTTGAACCAACAAAAGTGTGTTATTTAACTGAGGTCATGCCATTCTTTAAACAAATTAAAGGACAATTTGAAAGTCTCTAGAAGGGAATGGACACAGATATTAAAGAAATGAAAAGGATGTTTAATGATATGGAATTAGAGGTCAGTAAATATGAATGTGAGCTTAAGAGTAATGAAATTGATATTAAGAATTTGCACATCTTTAATGATAATTTGATATTTCAATGTGTTGCTCAAGATATATTCTACATTGTTAAAAAGCATTCTATTACTGCGTCTCAATTTCATGAATTAAATATTGCATTAAAAGTTTCCCATGATCGTGTCATTGAGCTTGAAGCAACAAATTCAAAATTGCATGATAAAATTGACCAGGATGATCATGATAACTTGGTCAAACATGATCCTAAATTAGATGTTAAACATCTTGATTTGCAATTAAAATATCAACATCTCAAAGAAAATGTTAAAACCTCAAATATCAAGACATCATTGGATGCTCCTGAGTTTGATGTAGTTTTTGAAATAAACAAACGTGACGAAAAAATTCGAGCTCATTGTAACACGATCAGAAAGTTGAAAACCCAAATTTCGCAATTAAAGGGTGATAAGAACAATGTGAATGGCTCCTAAATGCCTCCTCCTTTAGATTCTCAGTATTCTCAAAACTTTCATCTTCAAAACATCGTTAATGTATTACAACAAGAAAATGAGAGTTTTCTAGAATAAAATGAAAAGGTTAAACGACACTTCAAAGAGTTATATGATTCAATGAAAGTCACTTGTGACAAGAACAATGAAAAAATGACTTCTTTACAAAAAGAAATTGAGAATCAAGAGTCGTAAAAGGGAAAATGCCTGGTACTAATGGTGAGAAATTTGCACCTAAGGGGCCGGCTTGTGATAAATATGCTATGACTGTGAAGTACATCCCACCTCATCTTAGGAATAATGGACTTGCAACTCAAACATATTTTTCATACCTTAAGGATTGTCTAGAATGTCTCCGTGAGATCGTTGAAGAGGATAAGATAGAGAAACCTAATGATAATGCAATTGGGCATGCATGTTTATATGCCAAACGATCTCAAGAACTTTTAGAATGCTTAAGAGCAACATGCCCTAAACCCTTTGGTGAGAAAGATAAAGTAGTTGTGCCTTGTTCTATGTCTAGTGTTAAGTATGCAAACCTTGATATGTGTTGGAATCACTCCTAAACCTTATTCAAGTGTTAGTTACTCATATGTAATAGTTAGCTTATTATGGCCTTTATGTTTGTTATTAGCCTTAAGCTTATGTAGAAGGCCCATGAGCTTAGGTCCAAGCCCATAGGTGAAAGGGAAGGAGTAGGTGTGTTGCCCTAGCTCCTTGCCTATAAATACCTTATGTAAACCTTCATTTGAAGGTTGGTTGTTCAAGTTATTCTCTCATTCACTCTCTTTGCTTAAACCGTTTTATAGTATATCGTGTGTGTGTGTGAGTTTTACTTGTTCAATCGCCTTATCTCTTTCTTATAAGCTTGTGTGGTTATCCTTGTGACCTAACAAGTGGTATCAATGCCAAATAGTTGGGTGTACACTTTTGTTTTTGAAATTTTTTGGTTTTGGTCTTACGCGTAAAGATAACGTGTTATTTGGTTCGCTTAAAACTTGTTTTACACTTTTAATCCAAGATTCTTGTACTTTCAACGTTTTAAGGTGTTAAAATACTTGTTTTTGGCAAAAGTTTCAAACTTTATGCGTGGATAATCGTTTTTGAACTTGATTTTGTTAGGTGGGTGAAGTTCTACTCGTAACTGTTTAGCCGCTTTGGTTCATCAAGATTCACACTTTTGTGTTATTTTGGTACTATTGAAGCTATTCCATAACAAAAATCTGGTTTAGAAACATATTTGGGCAAAATCAAAGTTACGAGTAAACCTACGCGTACTAAAACCCTAAAACTACTGGCGTAAGTGCCTTCCTTGGTTTGATCTTCATTTTCGTGGTTTATTCCGTGTTTTCTTACTTGGATAAGTCCGAAAATACGTCGACTTTGGATATCTCTTTAATTGTGATAGTGTAAAAGATCATTTGGGCAAAAACCCTAAAATTACGCCTAAGCATAAGCTTACGCGTAGAAATCCTACGCCTAAGATTTTCCCTACGCCTAAGCCTAGTCTTACGCATAAGAAAATTCTACGCCTAACTTTCTACATAACTTTTGTCTCGCCTAACTTTAGTGTCTTTCCTACTTACGCGTAAGCTAAATCCTACGCGTAACTCCTCATTGTTACGCGTAACTTTTGGTGTTTTTACGCATAAGTACTATTTGGTTCTTGTCTTTTCTCGCCTAAGGATACTTCATCAACAAAGGTTCATTCGACTACAAAGATCCATTTTTACCAACACAAGTTTATCAACATGTCACAACCACCATACTCTAACTATTTCCCTTACACTTATCCTCATCCTCAGCGTCAACAACAACTAACTCCACAACATCAACAATGGAATCAACAACAAGCAATTTATCAACAACAATTTAACCAACAACATACTCCACAACTTGCTGCAAATCCACAACCTCAAATGGTTCAACCACCACCAAGTCTTCAAGCTCAACCGTACACAAATGACTTTAATCAACATCCATCAAGGATCACTATGAGGGAACCCACTTGGTTTGCAAAGATGTTTGAAACTTTAAGCAACCAACAATCAATTCATGAGGTTGGATCACTTGATAGACCTCCAATGCTCACTCCCAGAAACTACGATCAATGGGTGATAAGGTTCTTTAGATTTTGTGATCTAAAGAAGCCACATGGAAAGTTCTTAAAGAAGGTTATCTTGGAAGGTCCTTTTGAGATGCCTACTGTCATTGTACCAGGAGATCCAAATGCCATTCCACCAAGAGATGAACAAACGAACATTGCTACTTGTTGAGACTTGAATCCTCAAGAACTTCTACACTATGAAGCGGATGAGCTTGCAATGGAATATATCCTCCTAGGATTACCAAACCTAATTCTTTGTAATGTTGATGCTCAAAAAGCTGCAAAATGTGGGATCATATTCGTCTTCTTATGGAAGGATCAGTACTCAATCAGAAGATTTGGAATCCAAAATTTACTTGGCTTATGAACACTTCATGATTGAACCCGGAGAGACACTCGAGTCCTATCATCACCGATTTTCCGACATCATCAATGATTTGGATAAACACAACATCCACATGCCAAGAATTGCAGTGAATACTAAGTTCCTGAGTAGTCTTGGTTCCGAATGGGAGAAGTATGTCATTTTTCTCCGTCAAGCGAAGAACATGCATCAATCTACCTACGGATTGTTGTACGATTACTTGAAGCCTCATGAAAAGGAAGTTGATAGGGAAAGGATTCTCCGTGCTCAAATTGCTCCACCCACACATCAGGAAAATCAACAACTTTCCTTATATGCTCAACAAAATTATTCTCCTCAACCCAAAGCAACTCAACCAATCGCTTCAAACCCACCAAACGATCAATCACATCAATCTCAACAAAATCAGTTGGTTCCTTACAACAACAATGATCAAGCACTTCATAATGAGGAATCCGATCCGTTCGAAGCATTGCAACAGGATTTGCTATGATTGCTAATGCCTTTAGCCGTTATACCAACAAATCCAACAACCGTATTTGCTCCTCATCTAATACAAGGAATCAAGCTGTTGTAAACAATGGACGAGTTGAAGTTTAGAATCGTGGTTATGGTGCGCCGGATGGGTGGTCAAGGGTTTAATCTTGTGGGTAGGAATAACAATCGAGCTCCGGTGGTGGAACAGGAAATGCTCGAATGGGTTGAATGGTCTTCGATGCTACAACTGCAATGAGAAGGGACACTGGCTAATGCATGCCCAAAGCCAAGGACTAGGGGCAGTGCTTATTTCAAAGAGGCTCTTCTTTGGCTCTTAAGGATGAAGCTGGTGGATCTCTCACGGCACAAAGAACGAGTTTTATGGCAAATGTAGATTCAGATGATGATATGGAGGACTTGCGGCCAATGCATTTACCGTTATGTTGATGGCTAATATGCGGGAGTTACACATGAGTGACACAGGGCCCGGTGTATGACAGCGATGGCTTGTCTCGGTACCGAACAAACCATATTTATCTCTCGATCTCATATCTCCGCCAACATCTCGCATCCGGCAAGCTCGGAATGTTCAAAATGAGTCGTCCACATCTCATTCCGACGATTTTCAACTAGACCCGTAGTTATATTTGACGATCAAGATGACCAACCGGTTTCCCTTGATAATCAAATTGACTCGTGGTTATACTTGAGGATCTCAGTAATGATCATGTTGAGACTCACGTTGAACACGGCGAACTTTTGCCTCATCCAGATTTTGCTCGTTTAATACAAGACCAACAAACCATAGTGGAAAAATGTCATGCCATTAATCAGGACATGAAATGCAAAAATGCCTTTGTTAACCAAGGATTTTGAATGTTTACAAAAGCAACTCAACTTTTCAAAACTCAAGAAAAAGCGTGAAAGCGGTTTTGAAGCGACCTTTGCCAAATCTTATCAAAACGAAAAATATTTAGAAAGACAGATGCGTGATCTAGCCGCTTTGAAGAATGCTTTGTTGTCCGAAATAGAACAAGCTGAAACATGAACATAAAAAGCAAATTAACGCTCTCACCTTGGAAAATCAAAAGCAAAGGCTGAGTTGTTAACTTGTCAAAAACAGTTCTCTGCATACAAAAAGCATTCAACGAAGCGAATAGATGATCATCTTGAAGAAATCATCGGCTTGCAAAACAAACTTAAAGAGTTTAAAACTGTTGTTTACAAACATGGCGAGTCGGTCACGACCATTGAAAAGTTTACTTTAAAACCCAATCCAAATGGATATGGACCGAATCTTGCTGATTACAAACCTAAGCTTTCAACCAAAATATTCAAACCAAATCCGAAGTTTCCGGTGTAATATAAAGTTGATAATTACATTTATGAATGTTGTTGAATATCATCGTCAAGAGGAATTAGATCACGAGACGAGAGTCGATCAAAATTAGAAAAAGTTGTTTACAACAAACCTTTTAACTATTCAAAGCGGTCACTTTCGTCACACCAACGGATTCTTCTAACACACCAAGGGTTATCATCAAAACACCCGAGTCTTCTAATGTTAATCCCAAACCAGATTATGCACAAATTTATGGTCCTTTACCTTCCATCAGTGAAGTAAACTCAAAACCTGAAAATCGAAAAATTCTTAGATATTTTGACATTTTCATGGTGACCTCAAAATTTTACAACATGAGATAGAATATCGTTCTGAAATCAAAATTGATCATTTTCAATCGCCTCTGCGCGAGAACAAAGAGACATTTTTCAGAAAAATCTTTTACCTAATGTTAAAAATTTGAAAATTGTGCATTAGCCTGGGAAAAGGATTTTCATAAGGAACTTGGAGTGATGAAGGTCGTTTTGAGAAAAAGAAACATCTATTTCAAACACTAAACGTAAAAAGAAACTATTGAGAAAAGATGTTGATCGACTCTTGGAAGATGTCATCTCGTGATGTCCATAATGTTGTGTTATTGAATTCTTTGTCATATGCATTTGATCATACCTCTGTCGACTTTGTTGATTACGTGATAAATGTTGAAACACCGATAATGTGCTTGGATCGAGTCCTTAAAAGTTGAAAACAAACGATTGTCAAACGAACTTTCAAATGCAATACGTCGTCTTAATTGGTGTCAAAAAGATATTCACGATCAACAAATTGCTTATCAACACAAAATCGCCTGCCGATTGTACAAAATCTTACGATCCTAAAATTGAGCAACTGGATGATCAAAACGCGTCTTTTAAGTGTCAAATCTCAAAATATGAACAAGAACTTTTAAAAGTCAAAAAGGAATATGGTGTCATATTTGATTTACTCAAAAGACTCGTGATGAAGCATCAAATGAACTTGATCATTATCTTGCACACATTAAAGAAGTTATGCATTTTCTTTGGAAATGTTCGGATTCGAAAATCAAGATCGATTCACACTATCCTCAAGTTAAGAGAAATGTTAGGAAAGTATGAACAACTTCCACCAACCATCATTAAGAGATTAGCCCCAGTAACACTTAGTACTCATGCACCTAGAATCCCTCCTGCCAAATCACAAGATGCTAACGTGCCTCCTTCTACTAATGAAACGAGGAATAGTTGCATCTTTTCCAAATGTCCGCACTTCACAGCCTAGGAGTACTACATCGAAGAATAGGAAGTCTGCGACCTAAGAAAAGATCAATCAAGAATGCTAAAGTAGAAGAACACCCTAGGACTATGAATAAGACTCACGTTGCCTCCACTATAGATATTGCGTTCGGCAAATGTAATAGAAATAGTGATGTAACGAATGCTAAACCGTTAACTACTTTTGATATTCATCGATGCACCTTGTGTTATTTGTGGTAAAAGTATGAATTCCGATTGCCATGATAAATGTGTTGCTAAAGCTATCATCTCTCGTTTAAGGAATCCTAAGAACCGAATACCTCTAGGCCCACTAATCTTTCTAAGTGCATTGCTTGGTAGACCGCCTCTTTAGATTCTAACAAACGCATTCTTTGTCCCTGTAGCTCCAGTTTCACCTCCTAGGAATGTAGTACCACCTAGTGCATTCACTAAGACTAAAGCAAATACTAGTTGGAGATGGCCGAAATGGATATATAACACACTAGGATTTAAGTGGATACCTAAAGCTATTGATGTGTGTATATCTACTATACTTTCTACGGAACCCTCTAACATTTCGGGTTCCAAATATACTTCTATTCCATCGTGTCATGTAATGCGTGTCTGATAATCATTCTCTGGATTGTTGATAGCGGATGTTCCCCACACATGACAGGCAATCTTAAACTGTTATCAAACTTTGTTGCAAAGTTCATTGGCCTTGTCGAGTTCGAATGATCACTTCGCAGCTATCATGGGCTACGGAGACTATGTCAATGGGAACATCGAAATTAGCGGGGTTTACTATGCGGAAGGCCTCGGTCATAACTCTTTTTCGATGGGTCGGTTTTGTGATGGAGATTTGGAGGTTGCTTTCGGGGAGAAAACTTGTTTCATTAAGTGATCTACAAGGAAATGACCTTATATGTCCGATCGCGTAATTCTAGTCTCTACACTATCTCTATGAAAGACATGGTTGCTTCATCTCCCATTTGCTTACTTTCAAAGGCAACATCAACAAAATCCTGGCTATGGCACCGCGTCTCTCACATCTAAACTTTCAAACCATCACCAACCTTGCTCGACACAAACTAGTTGAAGGACTCCCACGGTTTAGGTATTCTAAAGATCACCTTTGCTCAGCTTGTGAACAAGGCAAAAGCACTGGTGCTCATTTTCCTTCAAAGGTGGAACACGCTCTCAAAGATGTGCTTCATCTTCTTCACATGGATTTGTGTGGCCCGATCTTGGCGTGCAAACGATCAATGGCAAACGCTACATCTTAGTAATTGTTGATGACTATTCATGTTGGACTTGGGTCTACTTTCTTCGAAGCAAAGATCAAGCTCCACAAATGATCATCACCTTTCTCACGAAAATACAAGTTCAGCTACTGAAACACCATTCAACTAATCGAGAGATAAAGGCACTGAATTTGTTAATCAAACTCTTCGTGAATTCTATGAGAAAGTGGGAATTGACAAAGATCGGACATCTATTGCACGGAACAAAACGGAGTTGTCGAAGATCGAAACCAACGTTAGTGGAAGCTGCAAGAACAATGTTAATCAATGCTAAACTTCCAGATTACTTATGGGCGTAAGTCGTATCTCGCATGCTATACTCAAAACCGTTCTATGATTACAAAACGCCACAACAAAACACCCTTCGAGCTCGTCCATAACAGAAAACCGAATCTAAAACACTTTCATGTATTTGGATCTCTTTGCTATCCGAATAATGATCGTGATGACTTTGGAAAGCTCAAAGCCAAAGGTGACATTGGAGTCTTTATCGGATATCTTGTGATAATTCCAAAGGTTTCGAATCTGGAATCGCCGTACAAAGCAGGTGATGGAAACGATTCATGCTCATTTTCGATGAACTTACGGAAATGGCTTCTCGAGTATAACGACTTAGAACCCGTCACAACCGCTTAAACTTCCCCAAACCCCATCATCAGTGAACAAAGCCCCCGCTTACGTCAACAAATGGAAAGGTTATTTGCTCCATTACTGCTCGCTGACGATATTGATGAACGTGCTCGTGTGTATCCATTTGTTCAAGCTCACCTGCTCAACCCGATAATACTCTTATACCGATACACACTGCTACAACAACTCTTTGTGAAGATGCACCTACACCAGTTGACTCCACCACAACAGTTGAACTAACCGCTTCCAACAATGATGAAGATCGCGATGATATTCTCGAATGTAGTACCCCCACCTGCAGATTTTGATCCAAATGCGTTCTTCAACCCGTTTGCTAATGAGACTGCTGCACTAGATGTCGCGGAATCTTCAACGAACCATTTGAATCCTCGAATCGCACAATGTATATCAACATCAACCCTCACATAGATGGGACGAAAGACCATCCTCCGGAAAACATTATTGGCAACCCGAATCAACCCGATCGTTGAGACAAGCGTCTTCACACAGACGGTGAACATTGCATTTATGCACTCACCGTCGCCAATGAACCTAAAACATCAAAGACGCAATGACAAAAGACAACCGGATTGAATCCATGCAAGAAGAACTCAACCAATTCAAACGTCTTGAAGTATGGGAACTGGTTGAAAGACCAACAGGAGTCTACGTCATTGGTCTCAAATAGATTTGGAAAAACAAATTGGATCTTTAAGGAAATGTTATCCGAAATAAGTCACGGTGGCTAAGGGTTATCGCCGGAAGAGGGTATTGACTTTGAAGAATCTTTTGCTCGGTTGCTCGTCTTGAGGTCGTTCGATATTTCTAGCGCTCATCGCGGCTCATATGAATATGACGGTCTATCGGATGGATGTCAAAAGCTGCGTTTCTTAATGGACAACTTAAAGAAACGGTTTATGTCGACCAACCGGATGGATTCGTCGATACACCGAAGTTTTCAATCACATCTACAAACTAAACAAAGCTACAGATGGTCTCAAACAAGCTCCACCGGGCATGGCCGACCACGCTTGGGGATGCTTAGACTCATGGAAAAGTACTTATGGAGCTTTACAATTTCTTGGTGATAAATTGGTGTCATGGCAATCGAAAAAGCAAGATTGTACATCAGTCATCAACCGAAGCGAATATGTAGCCATGTCAGCGTGTTGTGCTCAAGTCATTTGGATGAGAACACAACTCAAAGACTATTGTTACGTATTTGAAATCGATATGCTGCGACAATGGAGTGCCATTGCGATCTCGTGCAACCCGCCAAGACTTTCGAAATCAAAGCACATCGATCTTCGATATCATTTCATCAAGGATCGCGTGGAGAACAGGTAATCTTGTTGAATTATATTTTGTGGAGTACGGAATACCAATTATGCATCTTCTCACCAAAGCCTTGCCTCCCGCTAGGTTTAATGAGTTGGTCCACCGGATTGGTATGCGGTGTTTGACTCAAGAGGAATTAGATGTCCTCCTAAAAGCAGTCTTAAAAACCTGTCAAACACCAAAATCTCTTTTGTAAATATCTTTTCAAAAACAAAATACAAAAATATAAAACCCGATAAAACAACAAAAATATTCTTCTATCTATTTTCTTTCAACATTGCAAGTACGTTTCTTCCGTCAACACTATAATCTTTCAAAATTCAATATTTTTTCGATCAAGTGTTGAGGGGGAGAAAATTAATACTTTAACCGTTTCAAATCATCCGTGTACTTGCATGTGGTCATATCCCGGTTGTTTCTTTTATCAAATGGTGGTAAACTTTTACGTTAAATGACACTCCTCGGACTAAAATTTATAACCTTTCATTATTTCTTAAGTCGAGGGGGTGTGTCGTCAAGTTTCTTTCTTAAAATCTTCATTTGGTAACCAAAATGGAAGTTAAAAGGCTTTGTATGAAAAAGGAATAGGTGGAGGGACCAAAACTGTCAAAAGATGAAAGTCATTTTCAATAAAACTTTTCCACCTAATTTATCACTTCACATTTATTACTCTTAACCTACTAATCCTACGCATAGAATTCACTCAAGAAATCCGATGTTTTGATCATAAATCTGTAAGTGTTTTTGCGTTTGTAACACGTTTCTAAACATTGGTTTTGATTTTCAAATGAATCCAACGGTCAAATCTACTTATATGGGTGATTTTGTGTTCTTCGCATACGCGTAAGAACACATGATCATGTGTTATGTGTTTGTGGCTAAAAAGATTGTGTCAAAAGGCTTTTACAACATCAATGATATCTTTTCTATGCTCAAAATACTCCCGGAAACACGAATTAATGGATTTTGATAATTAGGGTTTATGAGTCGAATTGGTCAAAAAGATTGTTGGGTTATGTTCACATATTGATGAATTGATGATTTCCAAGGTTGTTAACCACCCAGAAACTCTAAATGTTTAACAATTTGGAATTAGGGTTTAATGTTCATAATTTTGGGTAATTTTGATTCTCAACGAATTAGATGTTATAACTTGTTTCATAGACTCTCTCAACATCATAGACCTACCAGAATTTGTTTGGTGCAAATCCCATGGCTAGAAATGATACGCGTAAATCTTAACCCTTAGGGTTTTGACCTACACGTATGACTTTCTACTGTAGTAACTATTAACGAATGATTCATGCCATGTTTTGTTGATAAAATGATGTTTTGTGTTAACTTTGATGACTTGATGAACTTATTTCGTGCTTTGCTACGGCTTAATATTGAGAATCAAGGTCATTTGCAACTCTACGCATAAGGATTACCCTACGCGTAGTCAAGTTATGCGTAAAAATAATTCTACGCATAACTATTACGCGTAAGGTTCTACAATGGGACTACGCGTATCACGTGAAGGATATGCGTAAACAATTGACCTCTACGCGATAAGGTCTACTCTTACGAGTAAGCCTTACGCGTAAGGTCTTTATATGCCTCGCGTAAGCTCTACGCATAAGGTCCCCTTTTCCTACGCGTAACATTTCTTACGCGTAAGTTAGGATCCTACGCGTAAGCTTTCGTCTACGCGTATATCATCTCTGTTTACGCTTAACTTTGCCAAAACTACGCTTAAGCCTGGATTGACCTTCATAATGAATTGTTACGTGTACAAACTTGTAAATAAACTAATCATAACATCACGAATCCAACAATGTCACTAATAAACTTAATCGTTTGATATGTTGTGAACAATAAGTGATAACATAAACTTTAAAACTTAAAGTTAACTAACTCACGAAACATTTCACGACGTCATTAGACCATTGGACAAACAAGTGACTTAGGACTCGTAACAATCATTGACACTGTACATTCAATAGCTAGACAATAAGACCTTCTGTTGACTAACACTATGTCTTTCGATATGTTGGTTCTTATGGCTAATGTTATTTCGATCACGACATGGTGAACAAATGAATGTGGATGCATTCGAAGTTCTTACAATTGCTGATATCTTTCCAGAGGGTTATCCGAGAAAGATTGGAAAGAACAACCTTAGGGTTGACTTTGACACCCTCACATGCTCAGAATTTTCTTGTCTCATTGCGATTGGATATTCTCGGGAATCATCCCTACCGAGAACATGCTCTCACACTCGCCACGCCCGAGGTCTACATTCAACAATTCCGATTCTATGCAGAGGATCATGGTCAAAGTGCGTGAATGTGACACTTAATCACAAACAAGTCACTATCACTCCTGCTGACTTACGGCTGTTCTCATCATTCCTGACATCGCTCCAACCGACTTCTTTGCTACCCCCTGAAGAGACGTTCCCGAAATTCTTGATAGATATTGGTTATGATGAAGCTTCAGGAATCATTACTAAGCACTCTCACGTGGAGCTCAAGTATATTCCTCAACCATGGAGAACACTATACATGATCATCACCAAATCGGTCTCGGTCGATGTGGATATGAGCATCCCAAGCTCATGGAACTGCAAATTTTCTCGTCTCGATCAATAAGAAGGACATTGAAATCGAAGCACGGATATGGGAAGACATGATGTTGTTTCACAAGAAGCTAGGCTCCAAGATTCCCTATGTCAGATACACCAAACTGTTGATCCAGAGAGCACTTGGACTTCATCCCGATATCCCCATGAGGCTCAATGACCCAGATAATCACGACATATTGGTGAACCCATATTATCTGTCAGAATCAAAGAATCGTCTACAAAGAAGCAGGGTACGGTATTACCCGATCACCTTCTGACCACCGAAATCAAAAGGCTTGAATCATATAAAAGGTATCGGTTAGCCATAAAAGAAGGCAAAGTTGGTCATCTTGATGAAAGATCTTCTGGTACACCTACCGGAGGACCGTAAGAGGCAGTGCGGAAGTGTTACAAGTACAGATCTTTATAGAAAGCTTTCCAAAAGGAATCCTCCTCGTAAAAGGATTGTTCCGTAAAGGAAGAACCTATTCCCACATCGAACCGCAAAGAAAGCTTGTGGACGAAAGCTCGAAGGTACCGACAAGATGAAGAGATTACCTACTCAATGCAAGAACCGTAACACCTCCTTCAGCAGCCTAAACCTCCAAGTCCAGGTGACAAAGCAAAAGGAAAGACTCCTGTACTTGTACCGTATGATGAAAGCTCAGATCAAGAAGAAGAGCAGCTGGATATATCATACAGAAGAAGTTTAATATCGTCAGACACCTTCAAAAAGCTAAAGAATTTGCTAAAGACCAAATGGGTGGCCCTGGAGGATCAAGTGGTGTCGCCCACTCGAACCATCTCCGATGCGGTTAATCAACCCGATAAGGGAGTGGTGCCACCACTCTTGTGCAACAACAAAAGCTTGTGGAGGATACTATCGAAAATGAGTTTGAGGTACCGAAACCGAGAAGTCCGAAAAAGATAAAGATGTTGATTATGATACATTTCTCCTAGATAGTCCTGCACGATCAAAGGAAGAAACCTCTAAACCTCCGAAGGATCCAGAGTCTCCTCATATCTCTTCATCATCAGATTCGCCTTCTCACTCCTCGCCACCACCATCAAAGAAGTCAACCAAATCATCATCCAAATCCGTGAAGAAACCATCTAAATCTTGGATTTCTCAAGCTCATTAACGGATTACCAAAGCCGCCAAACAAGTCGAAAGAAAAACGTGCTCAACAAAAGCTGAATTTCTTTGCCGATCACATACGATCTATATGACGAGCATGAAAAGATGAAAGGAGAAAGGAAGTTTGTTCAGAATTCATGAAAAATCGCCGTCAAGAGGAACTGAACGAAATGATCGAAGGCTACACTAAAAGTACCTTCGAGTATGCGTTCCTAAAGTCACAAAGGAGTTGTTCACCAAACAACTTTATCCAAATCTTATGCCGATCGCCAAGCAAACTATTCGATCAACGCCCTTAACCGTCACAATCAATCCAACCGATCCAGTAGTGTTCTCGGATAATGAATTGGTGGCCAAGATTGTTACACAAATGTCCGCACGATCGGGACATTTACTTCGATGAAGGAAAGTGTTTCAAGCATTCTTGGACTACCAACTTCAAGAAGCTTGTAGATTCAAGTTGAAAAGTCAAACGCCCTAGAGACGATGAAGACAAGGATAAGGATAAAGATTCGCACCTAAACGCCGGAAGCGTGCCGTGAATCTTCTATGATGCAACCTCCTCCACAACGGCCTCTGTTCAACAAAATCTCCTCCTCGCTTCTCGAAAAACCTCAGACGATTCGAAGTTACCACCCCGACTCGTAAAACCGATGATCACTTTGAGTATACAGTTGGTGACGATGAAGAGGTCCTTGAGCCCCTACAACAACCCACCTCTCCCAAACAAGTTCGAAACCGGAATCATCATCTAGGCCTTCAAAAAGAAGAAGAAGACGCCTCAGACCGACGTCGTATCATGGCTAGATGACGATAAAACAAAGGAATTTGAATGGTTTGCTACTCTTGTTAAAAACACTCCCTACCCTCAAGAAGGTCGAACTTGGTAGACGGTTCTACATTGGAGCATGCTAAAATATTGCAAGAAAAGTTCCATGTAAAGAAAATGACGAAATCGAGTTGAAGCGAATCAAGAATGAAGCGTTTCAACTTCTAAAAGACAGCTCCGAAAGTGCCCTCGAGGTCGAATATCACCTTGAAAACATTGCTCGAGCTATGTCTAACAACATGGATTGGCTCAACCCAGAAGCAAACATTGACTTCACACAAAGGAACAACCCTCCATACTACACCGATTGGACCAAACCTCTACCAACACTTGGCCAACCAGCTGAACCAAGGATTCCTTTCAGATATTTCTTCAACAAAGACTTTGATTTTCTTCTACACGGTGGCGATGATTCAAGAAAATACGCTACATCGTTGACACTTCCATTCCCGGTGTCTACTCAAACCGCATAGCCATTGAGAACGTGCCAATCACTTGTTCTCCAACACAGTGGAAGCATACGACCGAGATGCATAGTATGGGATTCATCATCGGCGACGCCGAATCTACTACGAAGCTATCGGGTTGAAGTCTCAACATGCCGTGCATAGTTCTAAAGATATCGTTGCCATCATACACGTTGACCTTTCGTCTAAGTGGGACTACACATTTCTAAAGAAGATCGTAGTCAAACGACAAGATGAACGGGACTATGCTTTCTCTGAAGTTGACTTTGAGAATTTGTCTCTCAATGACATCGAAGACATGTACCTTGCCAAAGTACGGGGTCGCATGAGACAATTCTCAATCGCAGTACAACGTGAATTTATCAAGTCACTTCTCATCTTCATAAGACGGATTGTCATCAAGGAACTTGTAGAAGATCTCCATTGGCCGTTGAATCTTATCGGGCGTGTCAACTTCACTCCTCCAAAGGTTGATCTTCCGATATCAACCGGCTATCTCAATATACACTCATCAGCAAACCTTTCGGCGTTGTTTACCGTAGCGAACTTCAAAGAAACTGCTTAATGCGTGTAGCTTAACTCCACAAGTTCGGGATCATACTTTGAAGCGGTTAGGGATGGATTGGCATACAGTTGAAGGATATACGCCGAAAATTGGGTCTCCTAAGCGGAATTCTCGTGAAAGGAGGGATGTGAGACGGATCATCACAATGATTGATGAACGGTTGTTTGAAGGGATCGATCTGACGATTAGAGTTATGTCGGTGGTCGACCCAGGATTAACATAACCGCTTTCAACGCCTGCACACTCACAGGAACATCACCGCACTTCCGGTACCCCTTGAATTGTTTTCCTCATATAATTTTGGATGTTTGATTGATTATGTAAATGGCTTGTGCACACATTACGGTGTACAACCCGTACTTGTAAATAAAGGACCCTGTGGTACGCATCGGTGCCACAATCCTTAGAAAAGGAGCGAAAGCTTCTTACTTTTGAGTAAAACCTATCAAACCTTTCTTTTTCAAGGTTTTGCTCAAAAGAACAAGTACTTCCCCTTATGATTTTCAAAACCTCAACCGTTTATATCACTTGTTGAGGGGAGTATTTGAAACTTTGTTCACAAATTGTTCACAGTGGTCATTCTTCCCGCAACATTCGAAATGGTCATATTTATTCTCAAACGTTTCAAAAATAACACTTTAATATGCCATTTTTGAGGGGAGAAAATGTGTGATAAGAAATATGTTGTGTAAAATGCAAATGAATCTGTGTGCTTCAGACTTAACCAACGAATTGACGATGCTTAACTGTTAGTAACTCGAAAAGACTTGTCCGGGACGGGTAATAATTTCAAGCTAGTTCGCTAGTGATGTAAAGGTGTCTCGCAAAGGACTTGTCTGAGTAGAATGTACCATTCGAGAAACTCTTGATAAACATGAACTCCGACGGGTTTGACGACCTTTCGAGGATTGTCTACACCTTCAAGGTAGTTACTAGAGCTAGTTGTCACCTAAAAGCTGACAATGCAACTCTTTAACTATGCCACGTAACCGTGTCTCGCGGGGATTGTCTATCTTGAGTGAATCAATTCAAAATGTGCGCGCTCTTTCCTCATTGTGCATTTTAACCGTTAAAACTCTTAAGCACATGTGGAGGGGAGTATTTATGCAAAATCTTATCTCAACAGTGGTACTAAAATGTTTTTCATTCATAAACACTGTGAGAGATTTTTCACATCAGTGGTTTTATGGCAACATAGGTTAGTCATGGAGTTATAAGGTGACTAAGGTTAGGAATAACCGTCCTATGATCCGCCAGAGCCGGATGGATCTACCCAGGACACCACAAATAGTTAGTATTTAGAAGTCCTTAGGTATGATTGTAAAAGGAGAAAATGAGAATCGGAGAAAGAAGGAGTTGAAGAATTAAAAAGAAATGCAAAGAAAAGGGTGAAAAGAAATAGGCCTCCCGATTATTCAACTTAGGCGCATAATCGGGTTCAATTCATATGCTACTGGTTGTCACTTTGTGAGTCCGGTATTGAAGATTAAAAGTCGTCATGGACCCAAAGTGGACGCATGCACTAAACCTTCTTATCCACTCAAGTTTCTCTTAACAGAAGCTTGTTTCATTCTCACCGGGAACCCTACGTAAACTATCGGCTTTCTCTTAGAGATTGCTGGTATTGAAGAAGGAGACCCTCTCCCTAGTCTCCGCTCCAGAAAACCAAAACGCACTATTGAGTCTAGAGCCACGAGATTCATCAAAAGATCTCTTAGGTACACTTGACATTTAATCACTTGATGATCAACAATAAGGTTATCAGTGGTTCATATCGAGTCCTTCACCGATCTTAGCAATCTGTCGAGAACATTTATGAGAGGTTCACATTTGTGATCCTTAGTGAATGAATGGAAACTCTCGCCAGGGTCAACATTAAACGCGACAAGTGTCGCCGCAACTCCCGTGGATTGCGCTTAGTGGTCTCAAACGGTCTATCGTGAGGTGATGCTTGGTGTACCTCACGACTCATCCAATCGTAGGTGTACTTCGTACATCGTGTTATCTCACTTGTGGGACTCGATTCAGAATGGCCTTTGTAAGAATTAGAGTTGTGTTTTCACACTATGTCGTTAACACTCTCGAAGTTCAAACTTGTAAGTGCCGGAATCCGCTTATTACTAACCGTTTAAATGTTTTCTTCTTATGGAAGCTCTCGAGCGGAATGATCGTGCAGATTCTTCTCATGCTCACGCCAACATCATCACTAATGGAAGTTCTATCCAAAAGCAACACAACGGTCAGAATGATTCTTCGTCAATACAGAGAATCTACAAAGTTAAAGACCTAAAGAACTCCATCAAGATGAATTCCAACGCCAAAGGAGCGTGTGAGCATGTTGAAGAACGACGTGGAGACACCGTAGCAAATAAGGCACTAAGGCGACTTGATGGCACAACAACATACTATCACTTTCACCACAATGAACAATGATCAAAGAACAAAGTTAAAGATGACGTCAAAGCATAACCTTTCAAAGTAAACTATCTCTACACCGGGAGATTGTTCAAATCAAGGCAATTCTTCTCACAAGAAAGAAGAATGTCAAAAGACGCCAAAGCTACTATTACATCAACGCCTTCACCGTTTTCATCACCAACACTTGAGTGTTTGTTACTCATATGTAATAACACTTGAGGGGGAGATTGTTGGAATCACTCCTAAACCTTATTCAAGTGTTAGTTACTCATATGTAATAGTTAGCTTATTATGGCCTTTATGTTTGTTATTAGCCTTAAGCTTATGTAGAAGGCCCATGAGCTTAGGTCCAAGCCCATAGGTGAAAGGGAAGGAGTAGGTGTGTTGCCCTAGCTCCTTGCCTATAAATACCTTATGTAAACCTTCATTTGAAGGTTGGTTGTTCAAGTTATTCTCTCATTCACTCTCTTTGCTTAAACCGTTTTATAGTATATCGTGTGTGTGTGTGTGAGTTTTACTTGTTCAATCGCCTTATCTCTTTCTTATAAGCTTGTGTGGTAAACCTTGTGACCTAACAATATGCCTTACTCAGTGCCGAAAGTTAAGCATGTAAGCTTCAATGTGCCTATAAGTACTGCAGATCCCAGCACTTCTAGATCAGGAATGCAAAAAGTAGCAAAACCAACTAATGTTCCCATAACTCCCTCTACAGGAGTAATCAGTGGTACAAAAGCAAGCA
>OU343218.1:167053989-167206419 GCA_910596185.1 Chrysanthemum makinoi
GGTCAAAGCCTCCAAGCAATACAAAGCAAGATAGGACCTCGCAAGCTAAGAGTGATCAATGGAGGAAAGTAGAAGACCACCCTAGGAACTTTAAGTTTAAATTGAATAAAATGAATCGTGTTGATTCTAGTATTAGCTATAAGCGTACTGTAATTAATTCGAATTCTGCTACTTCTTGCAAAACATGTAATGAATGTTTGATGTCTGGTATTAATCATGAATGTGTTGTGAATGATGTGAGCAATTCTGTTAAACCTCCGGTAATAAATGTTAACTTTAGAAAACAGGATAAGAAGGTCAGAAGATCAAGGAAGAAGAGGGCTAGAAAACATTGGAAACCAACAGGAAGAAAATTTAGTAATGTAGGTTATCATTAGATACCTACTGGCCGTAAATTCAATCTTAATGAGTTGTGCCCTAAATTGTTTAGATCAATGCCCATTAGGAAATAGATGCCCACTGGTAGAACTATAACTTTAAGAAGTGAACATACTTTGAATAGAACTGTTGTTTCTACCAGCTCAGCATCTACGTCTAATGATATCATTGATTCTATTTCTGATGTGGGTTCTCTAATCACATCTACTAACCAAGCGGAACCCATTCTTGCATGGGGATCCCAATTGTCCAGTCATCCATTCTGTATGCGTGTTCAACTGCGGAGTCATTCAAATCGTTCGTGGTACCGACTCAGCCGTTCCAAGCATATGATTTGGAGACCGCTCGCTGCTCATGAACTTCGTGAGTAAATTTATCGGGACTGTTAGATTCGGAAACAACCATTTTGGAGCAATTATGGTTTATGGAGATTATGTGGTTGGTGATAGTGTAATCTCCAGGGTGTATTATGTTGAAGGTCTTGGTCATAATCTATTTTCTGTCAGTCAATTATGTGATTCTGATCTAGAGGTGGCCTTCAAAAAACATACATGCTTCGTTAGAGACTTAGATGGTGTTGAACTTTTAAAAGGAACACGTGGAACCAATTTGTACACCATCTCCATCAAAGACATGATGATATCTTCTCCAATTTGCTTGTTATCAAAGGCCTCTAAAACAAAGTCTTGGTTATGGCACCGTCGCCTCAATCATCTGAACTTCGGCACCATAAATGATCTGTCAAGAAAGGACCTCGTGAGAGGCTTTCCTAGACTAAAATATGAAAAGGATCACCTTTGTTCTGCATGCCAATTGGGAAAAAGCAAGAAATATGCCCATAAACCCAAACCAGTAAACTCAGTTATGGAAGTTCTTCATACTCTTCATATGGATTTGTGCGGACCAATGAGAGTGCAAACAATTAATGGGAAGAAATATGTGCTAGTCGTTGTTGATGACTACTCTCGATTTACTTGGGTTAAGTTTTTGAGGACAAAGGATGAAACTCCAGATGTCATCATCAAACTTATCAAACAGCTGCATGTTTGACTTAACAAGACTGTTAGAATCATCCGAACAGACAATGGAACTGAGTTTTTTAATAAAGAACTAAGTCAGTTTTATGAAAGCATTGGAATCAGTCATCAAAGAAGTGTTCCACGTACTCCTCAACAAACGGTGTAGTGAAAGACGAAATCGGACTCTTGTAGAAGCTGCAAGAACTATGCTAATTTACTCAAAGGTTCCAATGTTTCTTTGGGCTGAAGCCATTGCCACTGCTTGCTACACCAAAAATCGATCCCTAATCCACACAACCCATGAAAAAACTCCATACGAACTTGTCCACAATCGAAAACCTGATCTTTCCTTCCTTCGTGTGTTCGGTGCTTTGTGCTATCTAACAAATGATGGTTAAGATTTAGGTAAATTAAGAGCTAAAGCAGACATAGGAGTTTTTGTGGGTTATGCACCAAACAGGAAAGGTTACTGAATCTACAACAAAAGAACCCGGGATATCATGGAAACTATTCACGTCACGTTTAATGAGCTGTCTGGGCAAATGGTTCCAGGAAAATCAAGTTCTGGACCCGCATATCAACCTTCACTAAGTAGTCCCATTAGTTCCTCCCTTGTACAAAACCCCTCACCTGCAGTTCCATATGTACCTCCTTCTGAAGAAGATTTGAAGAAATTTTTTGATCCAATGTTTGATGAATATGATGAACCTATTGCTAATGATCAGTCTAATCCATCAACAGAGGCTGCCTCTAACCAAGTCTACATGGACAACCCTTCAGTCTCTATGTCATTGAGTCAAGAAGTGCCTACTGCAGATCACTCATTCTCATCATCAGATCCTCAAACATAGAGTGTACATCATGGAAATTTTTCTGGCACCTATGATGGAGATAACCCCTTTGCTACTCCCGAAGATGCTCAATTTGAGAACATATTTGATCCTGAACCAACTTCAGAACCATCTTCATCAGGAGATCCAAACTCTGCTACTTCAGTCCCTCAACAACAACCACACGAACACCTTAGAAAATAGACACATGATCATCCATTGGACAACATCATTGGAAACCCTTCTCGTCCAGTATCCACTCGTAAACAACTTGCAACTGATGCCTTGTGGTGCTTCTTCAATTCTATATTATCAAAGGTCTGAAGACAGCTGGTTCAATGCAATGCAAGAAGAAATTCACGAGTTTGATCATCTTGATGTTTAGGAATTAGTACCTGCTCCTGACTGTGCTATGATCATTGCCCTCAAATGGATCTTCAAAGTAAAACTTGATAAGCATGGAGATGTACTGAAGAACAAAGCAAGAATTGTCACAAAAGGATATCGGCATGAAGAGGGTATTGACTTTGAGGAATCATTTGCTCCAGTTGCACGTGTTGAGGCAATCAGAATCTTCTTGGCTAATGTTGCCAGCAAGAACATGGTGGTTTATCAAATGGATGTAAAGACTGCCTTTCTTAATGGAGACCTGAAAGAAATCGTCTATGTCAGTCAGCCTAAAGGTTTTGTGGATCCAGAACGTCCCACTCATATCTATCGCTTGAAGAAGGCTCTCTATGGCTTGAAACAAGCTCCAAAGGCTTGGTATGACACACTGTCAAAGTTTCTCTTATCCAACGGATTCAGCAAAGGAGCAGTTGATCCTACATTGTTCACCAGAAAGTCAGGCAAACATTTAATTCATGTTCAAATCTATGTTGATGATATTATTTTTTCCTCGACTGACCCCAATGAATGTGACCGTTTTTCTAAGGAGATGGGCTCCAAATTTCAAATGTCAATGATGGGACAAATGTCATTTTTTTTGGGATTACAAATTTCACAAAGTCCCGGAGGCATTTTTATCATTCTGTAACACCCCCAAAATGGCTTAGCGGAAGCAAACAAGTATTGGGGTGCTACTAAATTGATATCACAATATAAGCATAGAACAATTGGTTTTTCATAGTGCGGAAAATGGCCCATTATAAATAAGTGGTTCCAATACATAAATCAGAGTCATCTATGACCATGCCATGCCTTTGCCTTGCGCCTCCAAAGATAAGCTATCACCTCAAAACCTGAAGATACATGCTAAAAGGGGTCATCTTACGCTGGTGAGTTCATAGGTTTATTTAAAAGGGATCTCAGTACACTATTTCAAATATGGTTTTTGATGATCATTACGTCTTGCATAATGTCATGAAATTTATGATTTCAATTCATAAAAGGGTTTCATAAAAGGGTTTCATAAAAGGATTTCATTAGTGGACCATAAAAAGGATATATGTACATTATAATGAATATAATGCCATATTTTATAAATTTATTACGCTAGCACTAAGCTCATGCAACTGAAGCTGTATGCACAAGGAAGTCATACAATTAAGGAGCCCATGGCGAGTGTTTATCCCAATACACTCGGTCCCGACATGCTATATGTTTCGCCTTTACCCAAACGGGGTCAACCGAACAGGGGAGTCACCCCCAATAGATCTATTTATAATATTCGCGCTTCCCGGCAGGAATTGACGGTTCATGAAAAGGGTAATTTGGGATCTAAGGTCTTAGGCTAAGCTGCGCAATATTCTAGGTCAAACATTTTGGTATGGTCCATAAAACATCTATGTATGATGAAAACTTTAAACATGTAAAAGCATAGTATGCATGGAATGCACAATTTTGGTAATTTAATTATTTAAGTAAAATGAGCATGTATCTTCCCCCAAAACAAGTATAAAACAGATTAAAAGTAGGGGTTATGAAACTCACCTTGGCAATGTGCAATAGGAAGTCTAAAGGGAATTAAATCAAGGAGTGATAGTGCACGGCTCCTACACGCAACCTAATTAAGTACGGCGTATTTAGTCTTCATGTTTAAGACTCGATAAATTTAACTAACTTTATAAATTTTAATTGTTTGTTGTTGTTGTTGTTGTTGTTGCTTGATTATGTGGCATCATTTATCTTAAAATGATTTACAAGGTTTGGGTTGATTTCGGCTTATGAAGGATGACATGGAAGGAATCTCAAGGAAGGAATTTCGACTTTGGTTTAATGATGACCAAATGATAATACTTGAAAGGGTATACGCAGAAAAGATATCAAGGATGAACAAGACTTCGGTTTGATGATAACCGAATGACGATGTACGAAAGGTGTATACATTTATTAGGACATTTATCGGCCTAAGGAGATATCGTAAATGAAGGAAGTATATATACTCACATGTACACATTTATATATATTTATGTCATTACAAATAAATATATAAAAAGAAGTTTTAAGTACAATTAAATTTGTACACATTCGTAAGTTTCACAATACATTTCATGTGCCATTGATATAAATGTATACATTTTAAAAGAAGGTTAAACCTTAATTATGTGATGTAGAGACTCTAGTTGTTCAAGATGTTTATTGTCAAGAGTTTAAATACCCGAATTACTATTTGTAAATAAGTTTATATCGTTATCAATTGAAGGTATAAATATCATTCATTTGAGTTTTATAAATGGCATTCGATTTAAAAGTATAATCTTGTTTTATTTTTATTACTTGTTTTCAAAACACGATCTTGTTTACTATTTATTTTGTAAGGGCAATTATCAAAGAGTTGTATATTATAACTTGTTAAGTTTAATATCCGGATTGAAAATGTATGTTTACTAGTTTACGTGTTTAGATTAAATATTTAAAACTTTCTTGCCTAATTATGTATTGTAATAATAGACTTATTTTTCTCACTTGTTTACTAAACGTCGCTTATGTTTAATATCCGTTTCGTGTCTCATTTATTTTTCTTTCAGTATTACTGTCAATGATACATTATGTGATGCGTTGAAATTTGATGAGTCGAGGGTAGATGGTACGCCATGGGTGGCAAATCGGGACGAGGTGGAAGACGAGTTTAATGAGTGTATTTTGGTATAGTGGAACTCGAGAGAACACGACACTCAACACTCGAGTGGGCAGTTTAATGTGAAACAGAGTAATAGACCCTTAAACTTATATGGGCCTTGCAGCCCTGCTGCCAATCAACAAGCACTTCCTTATTCAAAAATATGGGCTTCCAGCCCATACACGTTTATATTAGATCATTTTGAGTACAGCTGGTCCTGTGATGATTCTTTTTGACGCAAGGAAACATATACTGACTTAAACGTGAGAGATGTCGAGATCTTAGCCGGGACTCGAGGACACTTGATGCTACCAACGAGACCCAATACTTCACAAAACGGGATTTGTACGAGTACTTACTGACCATGACCTGGTCTAATACGGAATAGACTAGCGGGGCATTTTCCCTTGATTCTAAGTGAACAAGCAGACGCACCTCTGTTAACACACAACGAAACAACACCAATCGACTTACTAGTATGCCAAAACAATGACCACCGTGACAATTTCTAACAACCAGGGATCAACATATAATGCTAGTATTTACATAAGAATAGTGGTTATGCTAAGCTCGTGTCTATCGAGTACAACTCGATCCGGATTAGACTTGACAATAACATTACCATTACGGGTTTTGTGTTGGCTGTCGAGTCATCGCAATGAATGAAAAAGAAACACTACTCCTTGAGTGAGTCCAACCTCAGTCGAGGCAGCCTTAATATCAAAGGGGCTAGATTAGTCACGACTATAATGATAATGAGGAAGTGGGTCGAATAATATCTCGACTAAGTATCTGAATAAGCCGAATACCTGAACTCAAATAAGCTAATACCTTAGCTGATTACTCATTGGTTACTAGCAAATTTATACACCTTGTTTCTTGGTCCTTTTTACCTTATGCGCAACAACAACAACAACAACCATAACTTGTCATTCCATATTCTTTACCAATCGGTAACAACGAAATGAAATTTTTATTGATGACTTTGACAAATTATTAACATATCAAAATTTAATTTCAAGAGTCCTTACAAGAAAATGATGTCAAATGGAGTGGGAAGAACCGAACCAGGAGAAACCCAAACTGGACTTGAATCTCTTGAAATTGATGAAAGTGAAACTCGAATTACACTCCTAACACTTCAATTTTTAAAACCCCTCTATCAATTTGAGAAAACACTAACCAATTTCGGAACCCTAGTTTGTGATTGTGTGTAGAAAAAAAATAAGGAAAGCCTGAAATTACTTGATCCTGTCTATACATGAATAAATAGAAGGCTTGAAATCTTCTTTCTTGACCTAGTTGTGGGAAGGCACTCCTTCTTGGCTCACATTCTTGTCCACAGCCGCACCCCTAGGTATCCTTGTGATTGCTAGAGTAGTAGGGAGACGAATTTGGCATGGGATGGTGATGGATTTTTGGTCTTGACTTCAAAAGAAGAAGAAGTAGCCATTTTCATGTTTGTTTTCTCTGGTTTGTGTCAACAAAGGAGAGAGAGAGGGACAAATATGTTGGAAATGTGGGAGAGAGAGAGAGATAGGAATGTTATCTCTTTTGTTTTATTATAACACAGTATAAACTGTACCCCGTGTTTTGTCGAATACTCGAGTAAACGTACCTTCCTGGTACCCGAGAAATATAGAAATTATATTTTTGGAAACGATTTTATAAACGTAATAGTATGACATTCTTATTAGGTTGGAATTTGATTATAACAGTTTGCCGTTATTTAATTGGTGTCGGTATGCGTGCGGTGCCGTGACTTTCTAAATTCACGAGATAACTTCTCGTTTTCTTCCGTAAATTATCTTTGAATGATAAAATGTGTATATTTCATTTATCTCCTTATTTATTTTCAATCTTGTATGCTACTGTGCTGCAGTATGCGGAATGACTTCTCGAAACAATGGATTAGGCTTATGTATGCTTAAATTTTAACTTGGACCATAATAAATTTCACATTTATTATGCAGATACTTAGTGGGCAAGTATCGTGTGTGTGGTGTCGGGTTTTTAAGGAAACGAGATGACCACTTGTTTTAAAATTTAAATATTGACAACTGTCAGAAAATAACCAGTTTGAATTTTCTGACGTAATAAATATTATTATAATAATCCGAATTTTTACGGGTTGTTATACATTCAATCTAAGTATGCTAATGAGATTTTAAAGAAATTTGGATTTGATTCTTATGACCCGGTTGACACTCGCATGGTAGAGCGTACTAAACTCGATGAGGACCACTCAGGGATCATGGCCGACCAAACTAAATATCGTAGTATGATTGGATCCCTGATGTACCTTACTGCCAGTAGACCAGACATTCTGTTCGCTGTATGCATGTGTGCTAGATACCAGGCTAAGCCTACCAAAAAGCACCTTGAAGCGGTTAAACTGGTCTTTCGGTATCTCCAAGGAACCATCAACATGGGAATTTGGTACCCGAAGGACACCGGTATGTCACTAACAGCCTATGCAGATGCTGACCATGCAGGGTGTCAAGATACACGTCGAAGCACGTCAGGAGGTGCTTAGTTTTTGGGTGATAAACTTGTGAGCTGGTCTTCAAAGAAACAAATGAGTACCTCAATATCCTCTACAGAGGCTGAATACATAGCCATGTCATCTTGTTGTGCTCAAATCCTATGGATGAGATCCCAATTATCTGACTATGGCTTTGAATTCAACAAAATCCCTCTGTACTGTGATAACAAGATTGCTCTCTCATGCAACAACGTTCAGCATTCAAGAGCAAAGCATATCGACATTCGACATTACTTCATACGGGAACAAGTTGAAAAAGGTGTGGTTGAGCTATACTTCGTGAGAACTGAATATCAGTTGGCAGACATCTTCACCAAAGCTCTTCCTAGAGAACGTTTTGAGTTTATTCTTCCACGACTTGGTCTAAAGAGTCTGCAGCCTGAAACACTCAAACGTCTTCAGGAGAAAGATGAGGAGTGACTGAGTTTGTCTCTATCTATCTCTTGTACATATCTTCCAAAAAGAAAATAGAAAAATATAAAATTTCAAAAATCCATGAAAATTAGAAAATCTTGAAAAATTCCAAAAATATTTTTTGTCATGTTTTTCTATGGTTCGATAACATCTACGGACTTTGATTTGTTATTCAAAGAATGGCACGGGTCTTTAGATGAAGTTCGAATGTACATAAAAAAAAGGAATGGAGAAAAATGGTAAGTTTACTGTCATTTCAAGCAGTAACCAGTTTTTAAAATAAAGAACAGAGCCATATTTAATTTAAAATTTTGAAATCTCATGCTCTGATACTAAAATAAAAATATTTGTCGTCAAAAAGACAAATGTTTCCCTCCAAATATTTTTCCTTCTTAAGATTCTTCTGAAAAATATTTGCTATCTTATGAAAACAAAATTGATTTGAAAATAACTCGGACTCTATTTTTGAAAATCATCTGGACTTATCATCTGTCAAAATCTCTATCTCTCAATCAACAACTTATGTCATTGATTGAGGGGGAGAATGATTTCAATTAAATCAAAAAGGTTATTTTTCAAACAATTGACACGTAAACGAGCAAGGTCTACTTTCGGTTTTTATACAATTGGTTCAAGACCTTGGCTAATGTTATGTTTTCAAAAGTTATTTATGCATGGTTGATCAATGGAGTTTAAAAGTCTCTGAATCTGATCCTTATCAGTTAAAATGTTTTCTCAAAAACAAGTCACAATTCTCCTCAAGAGTCTTCAAAAATAATTTAAATCAATAGAGATCACAAATCTCAATGGAATTGAAAATTGTGATCGGGGGAGAATTTGTGATTTAAATTGGATATAAACTGATAATTCGATAAGTGGTTTAGAAATATAATAGCAAGTTCTCCTCCCTACATGTGCCAAACGATTTCAAATTTTCCACGCACATGTTGAGGGGGGCATCTATCTCAAACCAAAAAGAATTGAAACGTGACCGATTTGTCTCTAAGTGCAGGTTCCCTCTAATATGTGCAAAACACTTTCGAATCTCGAAGCACATATTCAGGGGGAGCATTTCAAAAAGAAAATAAACTTTCAAGGTACAAAGATTTCTATGTTTCAACATAAAGTACCTTGATTGATTTTCTAAATGGTTTCTAAATGGCTTGTGTGATCGTGAAAGTAATTCTAAGAACTCTCTCCTCTATGTGATAAAATGATTTTAAATGTTCTATGCACATATTGAGAGGGAGAATTTACCAAGAAAATCAAATGGCTTTTTCCACGGAAATAGTGATCAAGAAATTCTTTCAAAGAACTCTTGCCTCCATGTGCTAAATAATTTCATAATCATATGCACATGTTGAGGGGGAGCATTTCTAAAAGATAAAAAACAATTAAGGTACAAAATGCTTTGGTATTATATCACAAGTACCTTGATTGATTTTCCAAATGATTTTTCAATTGCTTTCGAGAAGGAATGAACAATACCAAAAGACCGACCAATTTACTTTATGCATGGCGTTATAAGGATGGTTAGGTTAGGTATTCGTTCCCACGATCCCGCCAGAGCTGGAGGGATCTACCCAGGGACAATCCACTAGATAGTGTAGAGTCCTTAGGTATGATGAAAAAAAAGGAGAAAAAAATGAGAATATGGGAAGAGTGCCGAATGAGACAGAGCTAGAAATGGAATAAACCCAACAAGGTTCTAGTAATGAAGTCTCGGTAAGCACTGAAGGGGTTGAAGAATGAAAAAGAAATGAATGTGAAAAGGGTGAAAAAAGATAGCCCTCCATTAATTCAACCTTAAGGCAGAAACCGGGTTCAATACATATGCTACTGGTGTCTACTAAGGTAACGCCGGTATTGAAGACAAGACGTCATGGACCCAGTGATGCACTTCACTAAACTTCCCAAACTACTCAAGTTCCTCTTAAAAGGACTTGTTTCATTCTCACGGGGAACCTACATAATCTATCGACTTTCTCTTAGAGATTGTTGATATTGAAGAAGGAGACCCTCTCCCTAGTCTCCGGCATAGGAAACCAAATGTGCACAATTGTGTCTAGAGCCAACAGATCATCCACAATATCTCATTAGGACACAAAATTAATGAAGACTTTCTGTTTCACACAATGTGGAAAGAAAGTATATATTGAGAGTCCTACGCATTATCCTTGTGGTATTGCCAGAACATTCGAGTGATATGTAAAAGTATTCATGATGAAGATAGAAATCCTTCTAGAGCCAAAATCATACAAGCTCTTGGTGGGTGACATGTGAGACCTTTTCTAAAGATCAAGCTTGTGACAACTAGATAGAAACGATGGGGCGATTCACTCGTGAATCAACCTTGGTCCAGGAAATGAATTGACGAATACTTTTGGAAAAACCGTTCGATGTGCAAATCTTCTTTTCTCTAGCACATCGAATGTGTATTCATATTTCAAACACAAAAATTATCTCTGATTGAAAAAATACTTTTGGAAAAACCGTTCAATGTGCAAATATCTTCTTTTCTCTAGCACATCGAATGTGTATTCTTTTTTAAATACAAAAAGTATTTTTGATTGAAAATTGATCTTTCTTATAAAACCTTCGTCGTATTGCAAAACTCTTTCTTCAAGTAATACGCGATTGTTTTCAAATCAATTTTTCATCAATCAGTGAATATCAATTGGCTGGTTCACTCACTCCGTGTTGTCTTCTTTGAGACGTTCCGGTTTGAGAACGACTAGAAGCATTTGCGAAACCCTGTCAAGGAGATTCTTCGAATTATACGATCACAGTACTTGTACAGATCAACGGGGAACCGTGGGCCGTGTATCTCAATTTAACGAAAGTGATTCAAAGACACTTTCGTGTGTTTTATTGCTAACTGTTGTTTGCAGGTACATTTGGACGGTTGCAGCTGATCAGAATTGAGAAGTCAATCTAAAGCCGCATGCTCACAGCATCCACACTTAATTGAAGAAATCATGACTAGTGCATATCTACATAATCTGGCTCTGATATTTTTATACTATGCTTCTGCTACAATGCTGCAAATATCATGAACCAATAAAGCTTCCGCTACTCTAATGGAAAGATGTCATGATCCTGAAAGTGTGAGCATGTCGGTCCGAAAGTCACAACATCACATGAAGGAAACACTACAAAGGGTGATCCAGAGATTTACTGTGGCTGATGATCTCAATAAAAGCTCGAAAATCATCAAAGATGTGGATCAGTTAAAGGCCTCCACTAAAAGTACAAAACTATGCGGACTTTGAAGAATCGCTACTAAAGCACAAAGATTGCGGAACTTGAAGAATTGAAGTCTACGAGCTCAGAATTAAAGACAAAGATAGAATGCTAGGATGCAAAATGTATTTCATAGGGTGAACTCCCTTAGGGGGAGATTGTTAGGAATTGGAAATTCCATGTGAAAGTGTCGGTCACCCCAATTATGGTCTAGCATATGTTAGCACGTAGACTTGTAGTTATTTACATTGTTTAGTAGTTAATTAGTCAGTTAGTAGCGTAGATTAGTTTAGAGTAACACCGTGGAGGAAGGACGGGTCTTTACCCACTGTATGCCTGATCCACAGCCTGACAGAAGGGCGTATTGTTTGTAACTATAAATACCCTCTACCTCCCAAGCTAGAGGGTTGGAACTTCTAATCTAACCTTGCATTTGTTTTGTTAAACCTCTCTCTAGAATTCCCTCTCATCTCTTTCACTCTTTAAACAATGGCATACTTGTATAATCATCTCCCTAGACCACCCGAATCATCAAACAACATATTATACGATCCTACAGAATCTAATTATTAGCTAAAAACTAAGCAGGTGAAAAATCATGTGTAAGTATTCATTCTCAAATGTTTCAAACCTGTACATTGATGAAATCACCACAATACATAAGCTTCTTACTACTATCGATCACCACTTCACAGAGCCTTTCTACTTTTTTTCTCAATTAGTTCTTCACCAAAGGGCCCTTGGCCTAGCTCTATATGAGTGACCCAACCAAAAGGTTGTGGGTTCAAGCATCATTCGAGATGTGTGAGGTATTATCTGAGATAGTATGTGTTAGATGTGTAAATAGCGCTTTTCTTATTTTATTAAAAAAATAAAAAAGCCATGTTCTCATATATATTTCAATATGTATTTAGGGTGTGTCTGCTTATTCAAAGTGCTCATGTTTTTTAGCATATAAGCTCACCCTCTAAATAAGCCATTTCATAAAAGCACATCCATCTTAGCTTCCTGAAAGATCTTATTTAGCCCAAAAAACTAATAAGCTAAAACGTTTATTAAGTATAAAATGGATCACTTTATTTTGAACATAAGAAAAATTAATAAGTTTAATAATAGGCCAAAAAATGGCCTAGTGTATTTTTAAGAACTCTAACAGTCTAGTAATATATTCATATTCAAATTGATAAACCCAAAAGGCTAATAGTCTACGTAATGTTTCACTTAAATTTCAAAGATATGAGAAAACCAAATATCTTTTATAAGTCCTCCACTTTAACACCTCTTTCGCATCTAGTTGATCTAACGTAAAAGAAACACATATAAGAATTCATGAAACAACAAACGATATATGGGTCCCAATGTTTTATTAATGTAATTATTTTTGTTAGTTGGAAAAAAAATCAGCTTAAAGCAATGAAAGAGAAATATAACATAAATCAAGTTATTTCATCAATACTAATTTAGGCCAATCTAAGTATTGACTAAAATATTTCTCTTTCATTGCTTTTCTAGCTAAAACATGATTAAGAAAATTTCTCAATACTAATTTAGGCCAATCTAAGTATTGACTAAACTATGCTCCTTCACATACAATATGCCCATTTTAAAAATAACAAACACATAGGTCGTGTGTTGGGAATTCTACTAAATAAGAATTCTGCTGAAGTTAATGCTGAAGGAATCTGCTGAAGTGTTGGATTCTGCTGATTAAGTGTTTATGCGGAAGTAGTAAAACTGCGTAGTTTGTTTATGCGGATATAGATATTCCGCGTTTTATATAGTTAGTTAGGATATGCATGAGCATTATTAGGAAGTGATAATGTATATCTTCTTTAGTTTTATGATTATACGTTTCTTGGGGAAACGGTTTAGGGTTCCTTGTCTATAAAAAGAACACATTAGTATGAATGAGGTACGAGTTTGAAAAACAAGTTTTAGTTCTATTCAAAGATCCATAGAGGATCAAAGTATTCTTAGTTATTATTGTTCTTACTTGTGTTTGATTTCCGCTTTAGAATACAAGTAATAGAGACAGTCTATTAGTGTGTTTGTGATTACATAAGCATTACTAATGATCCACGAGCGCTCAAAGATCTATCAAGGTCTTAGGTTCAACAAGTGGTATCAGAGCCTCGGGAGAGTCTCTGCGATACTAAGAACATTCTTTTCTTTACACCCATACAACCAAAACAACCATAACCATGCTTGGGTCAGACGATGACACAGAAGTCACTAACAATCAAAACACCACATCTTTGCAACAACTCAATCTCACAAATAGCAATGCAAAGTTCCCATACCTGAAGAAGGAGGAGCATGATTTGTGGGCTATGAAGATGCAGAATTGGATTTCCAATATTGATTGGAATCTTTGGGAAGTTGTGAAGAAGGGTAATAGTTTGAAGAGGCATTTCACAGATCCTGATGGTGTTGTTACCATCGTTGGTCCCAAAACTGCTGAAGAGATACTAGCTGTTCAGAGAGAGAACAAAGTTAGAACTATTCTCCTTCAGGCTATACCTGATGATCACATGGGTGAATTTCACTACATGAAGGATGCTAAGGACATCTGGATGGCTATCAAGGCTAGGTTTGGTGGGAACGAGGAGTCAAAGAGAATGAGGAAATCAATGCTAAAATAGCAGTTTCAAGAATTCCAAATCTCTGAGGAAGAAGGTATCCACAAGGGATATGACATGTTCCATAAGATCTTGAGTCAATTGAATCAGATAAAGGCCAGGCCAGACAATGAGGACTGCAATTCAAAGTTCTTACGATCTTTACCTCCATCTTGGTAGCAAGTGAGCATTGCACTCAAAGCTAAAGGTGGACTGGATATGGTCAGTTTTGATGATCTCTACAACATGTTTAAAACTCTTGAGCCTGATGTCAGAAGTCCCTTTCGTTCATCCACTCCTAGTTACTTAGCATTTGTTGGGGCCTCCTCAAATAAGATGAATTATGCTCCAAGCCCAGTTTCCTTAGCATCATCATCTTACATCACCACTCCATCAAATTCTCAGCCTAAATCCAGTGGTGTATTGGAAGATGTAATTCACTCTTTTGTTGCTGATTATGAAAATCAGCAACAACTAGCTTTTGAGGATTTTGAACAGGTGGATCCACTTGATATGGAAGAGATGAACTTGAAGTGGCAACTGGCCATGCTCTCAATGAACATCAAGAAGTTTGAGAGTAAGTCTGGGAGAAAGTTTGGTTTCTAGGGAAGAGATCCAACAAGATTTGACAGAAGGAAAGTGTTAGCCTTAATAGTTTTTATTAGAAGTGATGGTCATTCACATTTAGGAACTTTGTAACGTGTGTTAGATATCGTGATAGAATAGTCATCGGGCTCGTGGACTGGGCTAATCTAATTGGTTAAATGTTACGCGTATGCTAAGCCGTGTATAAGCTTAAGCATCCCAGGCCCATGTCCAACCCACGAAAAGCCCATTGGAAAGCCTTTTAGGTTTTCATGTATTCCACCTATAAATACCCCTCAAATGGTCATTTGAGGGGTGTGCTTGAAAGTGTGTGTGTGTGTGTGTATTTTCTCTCTCAAGGAATATACAACTTATTGTTTGCATATCTTATCATCACATACACGGATTTTATATCTTCAAGTCACCATCTCTTAATCTTTCTCATCTTATTTCTAAGCTTTGTTTGTGTTTGGGTTGTTTGTGTTAACGTGGTATTTGTGTTGGGTTTGTGATAAGGTTGATATATCTTAGGTCCTACAATTGGTATCAATCGCCTAACAATGGTTTAGGAGTGTTTTGGTTGAAGTTTTTTAGTAGTGATACGCGTAGCTTCGTTTTACATATTTGTCAAGCTTAAAGCTTTAATTTTTGCACTTTAAAATTCAACACAAATACCACGTTAACACAAACAACCCAAACACAAACAAAGCTTACAAATAACAAATGGCCTCTTCATCACCAATATGTCTTATGACACGAGCATCTGGAACACAGTCCTGGTTGTGGCACAAACGGTTATCCCATCTCAATTTTGACACCATCAACAATCTTGCCAAAGACAACATCGTCAATGGACTTCCAAAGTTCAAATACACCAAGGATCACTTATGTCCATCATGCGAACAAGGAAAAAGCAAAAGAGCATCATATAAACCCAAAACCGTACCTAGTTCGGAAGCAAGATTGCATATGTTGCACATGGACTTATGTGGCCCAATGAGAGTTGAAAGCATTAATGGAAAAAAGTATATTCTTGTCATCGTCGATGATTATTCGAGATATACATGGGTTAAGTTTCTGAGATCAAAAGACGAAGCACCAGGCATCATCATCACCTTTTTGAAACGTATTCAAGTACTTCTTCAAGCTCCAGTAAGGGTTGTAAGAACAGACAACGACCAATTCACTAATCGGGAGTTAAGAACTTATTTTGAAGATGTTGGAATTACTCATCGACATCATTGTTAGAACTCCACAGAATGGGGTAGTTGAAAGAAGAAATCGTACTCTTGTGGAAGCCGCCGCACGATGCTAATCTATTCTAGTGCACCGTTATTTCTATGGGTGATCTGTTGCCACGCTTGTTTCACTCGTAACCGATCCCTCATCCATCCAAGATTCAATAAAACCCCATATGAGCTTGTGAACAACAGAAAACCGGATATCTCTTACTTTCACGTATTTGGCGCTTTGTGCTATCCTACGAATGACCGAGAAGATCTTGGAAAACTGAAAGCAAAAGGTGATATTGGAATCTTCATTGGATATTCAGATTACTCGAGGGCATTCAGTGGTGTATAACAGAGAACTAGGAGGATCATGGAGACGATGAATGTGAAGTTTGACGAACTTTCACATATGGCTTCTGAGAGACTCGCTCTAGAACCCGCACTAAACCGACAGACTTCTAGACACATCAGTTCAGGACTCGTACCTCAAAGAGCTCAATCAACTTCGTTTGACAATCCTAAAGAACACGAATGGGAGAATTTCTTTGAGTTACTGTTCGATGAATACTATGGTGGAACTTCGACAAATGCATCAAACCATCATTCCGCTGCACCCGCTCAATATCATCCTCCACCACCAACAGAAGATGCATCTACAACGGTCGAAACCAATGCACCAATTCCATCTACATCATCTACATCTACTACAGTTATTGCACCCGTTCTACCAGCAGTTGATGAGCAAAATCAAAACCATAACGATGCAACGTTAGATGACGACTTATTTGAAAACCCGTTTGCTACGGAATCAGCTGAATCATCTTCTAGCTTACGAGAACCATCTAATTCGCATACGTTTAACCAACGGTATCCTTCTACTCTAAAGTGGACAAAAGACCACCCGATTGAACAAGTTATTGGTGAACCTTCAAGGCCAATTCAGACGAGACGCAAACTTGCCAACGATTGCGACTTATGCATTTACCTTTGCTCAATTAGCAATATAGAGCCAAAGAACATTCGTGAGGCAATGGCAGAACCCGCATGGATAGAAGCGATGCAGGAGGAACTTCTCCAATACCGTCTACATGACTCTTGGGAAATGGTTCCAAGACCAATTGACATTCGCGTCATTGATCTCAAATGGTTATGGAAGAACAAACGGGATGAAGAAATGACTGTCATTCGCAACAAAGCTCGTCTTGTGGCCAAAGGATACAGACAAGAGGAAGGGATAGACTTTGAAGAGTCATTCGCACCGGTAGCTAGACTAGAAGCGGTCAGATTTTATTAGCCTACGCCACAAAAATATCACGGTTTATCGATGGACATTAAGACCGCGTTCTTGAATGGAACTCGAAGAAGAAGTGTACGTGAGTCACCGAAGGCTTCATAGACATGGAACATCCGGACTACGTCTACAAACTCAAAAAGGCAATCTATGGATTGAAACAAGCTCGAGAGCGTGGTATGACGAACTATCCTCTTTCCTTATCCAAAACAATTTCACCAAAGGCACAGTTGATCCTACCTTGTTTACACAAAAATGCAAAAATGACATTTTGATTGTTCAAATTTACGTGGGACGACATCATTTTTGGGTCCACTAATCCGAATCTTTCAAAACATTTTGAAAATCTCATGAAAAGTAAATTTGAAATGTCCATGATGGGGAACTAAAATTCTTTCTTGGTTTACAAATACATCAATCCCCTCGTGGAATGTTTATAAATCAAGCTAAATATACGACTGAGATTTTGAAATATCATGGTATGGATAATTGTGACTCGGTCGAACACCAATGGTAACTTCACCAAAAATTGGAGCCGATTTGTTTGGGAAACCTATTGATCCAAAGAAATATCGGAGCATGATTGGCTCTCTCATGTACCTTCTGCTAGTCGACGGATATTCATTTTGTGTTTGCTTATTAGCACGGTTTCAGGCAAAGCCTACCGAATCGCACCTCAAAGAGGTTAAACGGATCTTTCGGTACCTGAAGACATCCATTCACATGGGACTTTGGTATCCGAAGGAATCCAGATTTGATCTACTTGCCTTTTCGATGCGACCACGCAGTGATCAAGTTACGACAAAAGTACATCCGAGGAGCACAATTTTTGGGTGAAAAGTTAGTAAGTGGTCTTCAAAGAAACAAGATTGCACCTGCACTATCAACGCGAAGCGAGTATGTGTCTCTATCCGCGTGTTGTGCTCAAGTTCTATGGATGAGAACACAACTCACAGATTATGGCTTTACTTTCGATAAAATACCTATGTATTGTGACTCGAAAAGTGCCATAGCCATATCATGCAATCCTGTTCATCACTCAAAGACTAAGCATATCCGTGTCCGCTACCACTTCATCAAAGAGTACGTTGAAAATGGTACTGTTGAATTATTCTTCGTGAAGACAGATTACCAACTCGCCGATCTATTAACTAAAGCCCTTCCAAAAGAAAGGTTTGATTATTTAGTTCGACGAATTGGAATGCGAAGCCTAACCCTTGAGGAGTTAGAACGTCTTCTCGAATCTTCTTGAAAATGATTTTTCCAAAAAGCTTCGCTGTAAATATTTTTGAAAAACAAAATACAAAATTTGAAAAACCAACAAAAGCAAAATATAAAAATATAAAATTTTTCAAAAATACAAAAACAATATAAAATCTAAAATCCAAAAATATTCCTCTCACGACATGTCTCTCGTATAATCGATATTCTGTACGTTTCTAGAAATGTCATTCAACAATGATACGGGTATGTACAGATGCTTGAGCTAGAGTTATTTATTTGTTTTCTAAAACATGTCGTCTCTCAAAAAAATTTCTTCATAAAATGGCTTTCGTATACTTCAAGATGCGAAACCGGACCGAAATGATGACTTTTGATTACTTCAGATCAAAACTCGTGTTTTCAAAGAAAAATGTAGTGTACTCAAAAAGATTGTACATTTAAAAATGGTGAGAAATCATCATCATCTTGAGCACCTTTTCAAGATTGTTCAAAAAGATTTTCAAAATCTTTCAAAATATTTTGTGCTCAAGATAACTCCCTCTGAAACCCTTTAATTGATTATGCTTTATTAAAGGGGGAGTATAAAACTAAAATGTTCCATATTCATGCTTAAATCAAATCCGTTTGTCTCCCCAAAAGATTCTAAAATGTTGTTTAATCCGTTGATATCAAAAATATCACGCTTATGCTATTTTTGAGGGGGAGGAGTGATGAGTGCGTATTCACTCATCATTTTAGGACAAATCTGAGTTGCAAAACATTTAAAAACACTCCGATATGCATCAAAATACTGAAAATATCTCAAAATTGTGTTTTATATGTTTCAGATGCAAAATTATTGAAAAACGAACAAAGTTTGCATAATTGGTAGTTTCAGTCCCCCGACGTTCAAAAATTGACAGAAATAGTCCCTGAGCACGTATTTTAAAAAGAAAAGTCACCAAAGGTCCTTTTGAAATCATAAGTTGTCATAATTAGTCCTTTGGTGAAAAATTTCAAAAGTTTGAGATATTACAGTTTTGATCCCTGGATTTTTAAAATTGTCAAGTTTAATCCTTGGAATTTCAAAAATGGCAGATTTGGTCCCTTGGTTTATTTGAGATTCACAAGATTGGTCCTTAGATTACATTTTCGAATTACAGAATGGCCCCTGGATTTTCAGTTTTGGCACTTTTGGTCCTTAAAGTATTATTTGATCCATGTTTAATCCATTAGTCCAATATACTTCCTAGGCCCAAATTACACCCAATCCAGTCCAACTTCATACCCGGTCAAGTGATAACAAAACCAACCCATCACACCCTCTGTCTTTCTTCTTCACCTTCCCGCCCAAACACAACCCTAGATACCTTTCCCCACTCCCCACAAACCCTAGATACCCTCTGCTCCTTTCTCTTCAACCCAAACACTCAACCTCACCATCTCTCTTTTACCCAATCTCACCACAATCCATAACCACCTTCTCCTCTTTACCCGGTTTCACCCAAATCCCAAACCCACTACCCCTCCCCCAAGACTTGCCAAGCTGGCAATCCCAGCTTCAAAAGATCAGTGGATGGCTCAGATTCTTGCTCTTATGTACCTACTTAATCAAAGGCTAGGATCAAGAGTTGAAGAAGCACAAGGTTGAACCTTGGCTGTTTTTACTCACAAAGAAAGCACAAATGAAGAGAAGAATGAAGAAGCCTTGTAGTAGTATAAATAGAGACTTTGTAAGCCAGTGAATGGCACCCCCTAGTTTTAGTCAAAAATCAGTCTTAGTTTTTCCTTAAAAAAAAAATAAAGCTTTTAGTTTACTTGTATCTTAGTTTGATTGTAATCTCTTTTTAATCAATGGAAGTACTTTTTTTTTTAGTTTTATGTTCTGTTAAATGTTTATCTTAGCTCATTGAAAAATTTGTTGGAAGATTTTAGCTCAATCCCATAACAGTGGTAGTATTAGTTTTTGCAAAAAGGGGTGTTTGGTTTTTGCTTGTAAACAGGTCAACCCTCACTTTTTACCCATTTGACTTGCTAAGTCAAAAGCCTATTTGATGTCTTAGATTAAGTCTTAACAATTAGAATATGGTTGCAAAGGTTTAAGTGAGTTTTAGTAAAACACAAAAAAAAAAAAAATTAATGTTCTGTCTTTCTAAAGGTGTACAGGCGTGACTAATGCTGTTTTAGACTTTGTCGGAGCATTTTTGATGTTCAAAGTTGTCAAAGTTGATCTTTCTCTGGTCCTTTTATCACTAACTCACTCTGGTTACATTGTGGTGTCTCAAGTCAATGCTTATCATAACCAAAATTAGGGCCAAAAACCTTTTCTTGACTGTTTGTATCAGCAACCAAAAATTTTTTTTGCACACATGCGATCTTTGCTGATTTTAAGCTCTAAACAGCTTTTTCTTGTCCCCCACTTTGTTTATCCTGCATCTCTACTGTACTAACTTTAATTTTGAAGCTTGTCCCTGGATTGGAAGCTCACTTTTCAGCTCATTTATAAGCTGCAAAAGCCATGTTGAACCCGTTTTCACCTACATCAAGAAGCACCCACAGGTCATTTTTTTTCGCTCGTTGCTTATTAGTAGAACTAAAAGCTTAATTAGGAGTTAGTGCTGAAGAAGTATATTTAGACTAGGTTTGAATATTGTTAGTTAATTTGTTGCTTGATCATAAATCTTAGGAGTTTTTGTTTAGTCATTGGCGTAGGATTTCCTTAGATAGCTAACTGTGCATTGCTTATTCCCTGGTTTAGATGGATTATTGCAGTTAGAGATTGCTTATTTTAGTGTGTTTATTAGATTACCTTTAGGTTGTTTATCTTGGAGTCTTTCATAGTTGGTTAGTTGGCTCGTAAAGATCTGAGGGGGGTGTTTGGTTGAATGAAGTCTGTAGTTCGAAAGGGTATATGTTTGGTTCTTATTGAGTGCTGATTCAAATAAGCAGTCCCAACTGCTTACCCCAAGTGTTTGACAAAAAGAACTTTTACAAAAAATTCTTATTTTAGTCTTATAAACAAAGTGCAAAAAGAAAATCAAGGAAAAAAAAAATGTTTTGCAAAAAGGGTAGAGGCCAGGATTCGAACCTGTGACCTCTAGCCTTCCACGACCACAACACACAACACCACAAACCAACTGCCCTTGGGACTTGTCTTGTTATTATTTTGCATGCTTTATCTCTTAAGGACGTTTGGCAGTTTGGTCTTAAGCTTTCTTTAGCTTATTTCGAGCTTATTTTGAATAGCAACCCACGGATTTCTTATTTTTCTCATTAGTAGCATAACTTAAAGTAGTTTTCTGTAATTTTTCAGATTTTTCAAAAGTAGTTTAGTATTTTTAATTAATTAATTAGTGTTAAATAGTTTTTAATTCGTAATAATTATTTTAAAAGTCGAAAAAATATTCCGCTTTTTCCTAAAATTATTTTTAGTCAAATAGAACGTAGGAAAATTGATTTCACACCCGTAGCCCTTAAATTGCAAAATTTTAACGTTTATGGCTCGGGTTGTTTTCCCGTTTTTACGCTTTTACGTTTTAGCACCCTAGGACTTAGTGTAGCTTCGTTTTATCATTCCTTAGGCTTAGTGATAGTTTATTTTTAGTTTATTAGGGTTCCCTTGCCTTAATTACCTTCCCGTTAATTAATTTGTAGAATTCGTAATCAAATCCAAATCATTAAAAACCAATTCAAGTTCAAATCACGGAACTCAACGAATCCTTCCATTCACACCTCGTTGGGACACGACCCGGGGAAATCACTTTTCCGGTATCACTTTTATCACACCCGTGAGGTTTGGCACGTTGACCTTTTTCCTAACGGGTCGATTTGTCGAATTTTACGGTTATTTTGATATACGTTGATATTGTGTTTTTCACCACTCACTTCACAACGAATCAAATTTTGGCGCCGCTGCCGGGGAGGTGTGTTGCGACAATATCGTGAAGTTTTTGCGATTTGTGACTTGAAGAACCTTTCTCGTGAAGTTACCGTTTTTCATAAAATCCAAAAACCAAAAATATTCTTCTCATTCCTCTTATTCGTTGATTCTATTTCTCTTACCCTCTTTTGACGTTTAATTCTATCCTTCGTATCCTCTCGATCACTCAATTCTATCTCTTTAACCCTCTATATGTTTAATTCTTATGTCGACAATCATCAACATCATCGTCACAAGTGTGTGTGAGCGGTGTGGAAGGCCTACTTCAAGCGAATTTTGCAATTTGTGCGAATTATCCATAACAAATTCTTTTCAAGGTTATTTTGACCACCCGCCACAACCCGAAATACGTTCTAATGTTGACGAACCCGTTCAAACGTCGGAGCTACCTCAGACACCCACCGAGGGTCCCGAGGACACTTTCTTTGAATCTAGAACCCGTAATCTAATTGAACAAATTCAAGCCGATGAAAAAAGGTCTAGAATTAGAATTGATTACGATGAACCCGTTCAAACACCGGAGACCATAACGGAAGTGGTGGAACTTGCTAGCTCTAAGAGCACACCACTTGTCCCAACTCCGGAATCTTCAGAACGTTTTACCGATGATTTCTTTAGGGTCAGAAATGACATGATTCAAAACTTCTTAATTGAACTTCGTCAAGATTCAACTTCGGGAAATAACCTACCTCTATTTTGTGATGTTGTTGAACCCTCGATTCCTATTTCCGAGCCCGAAATACCTTTGTTTGATCAAAATTATTGCTACGGTTGTGGAGACTTGTTACCACAAGGTTTTCGTTGTTACAAATGTATGTGCGAGTGGTGTAGAAACTATCTTGTCAATGGATGTTGTTCGATTTGTGCCGAGAATTCATTCGCTTATGATTCTAACCCAAACTCTTTCAATTATCCTCAAAACAATTTCAACTACCCTCCGCAAAATTTATACGAACCAGAACCGTATTTTCATCATTTCAATGATCAAACATCGTTTCAAAATTTCTCTCCCCAATACCCTCATTGTGCTAAGTGTGGGGGTCCTCATGATGATTATCAATGTCAATCGTGGAATCATAATTACTTTGGACCCGATCCTTGTTATAACACTTCCAGTTTTGACAATGTCCAACCCCCACAACTTCCCGTCATCGATCAATATCCTTGTATCCTTGAAGAACTTTTCGAGGAACAAGAAGCTCTCAATGAAAGATTTCTAGCCGAGGAGCGAGCAGCTCAAAAGCTTCTCCTCTTTAACGAAGCTTGCCGTCTCGATGACGAGGATGAGGAAGATTGGGAGATGACAAAGGACAAGGTGCATATCTCAAGCCCACAAAGTACCGCACATGTCCACTCTCCGCCCTTATCTTGCCTATCTACCTTAGAACCGTCGGATAACCTTTTAATGGGGGACGAAAATCTTAGCACTATTCTGGAAACGAAACCGTCTTGTGTTGAGAACCTTGTCCCAACCCCAAGTGAGTCCGAGGTTATCTCCGGTAATATGTTTGATGAGCCTCTTGATGATGATTCTTCTCTTGACATCCCAAACGATCATGTCGAGATGTTCTCCGATTCTGACAACGATTGTACTTCGTTTGACGATTCTTTATCCTATGGAGACATCGATTATGTCGAGGAGTTACCTTCTGAGCTAGTTAGCTTAGAGGAGGTGAGAGATTCTGATGATCTGGAAATTGAGGACGAGATACTTCGTGAAAAATTGTTCAATGTAAATCTCCTCGTTTCTAAGATCGAATCATTATGTGCTAAGCCAGCTTCATCTCATATCCCCGTTGTGGATAGTGACTCTATCTTGGAAAAGCCCGAAACATTTCCTGAACTTGAGGCTTTCTCCAATGATTTTCTTCCGGAATTTGATGTATTCCGCTTCGATGACGTTCATACTGAAAAAGAGAGTAGTGGCATTCCCACTTTTCATCTTTCTCTTCCTGAGTATGAGTCGTCCACATTTGAATTGCCTCCTCCTTCCGAAAGGAGTAGACTTTTCCATGAGGAGTTCGCCGATGAACTCGCTCACATCGATCCTCTTCCTCCGGAATTGAGGATGAGCTTTTTGAGCAAAATGCTCTACATCCCCTTTCATCCATGAGTAACTCGTCCACCATTGAGGATTTTACCATGGTTGATACTTGCGTTTCATTCCTCTCCGAGGATAAAGTTTTCAAACCCGGTATCTTACCTTTCAAGGGAGTTCACTCTCGGATATTTCTTAAGTCCAACACGGATGTTGTGACTTCTAAAGTGGTGGATAAGATTTTTGAACATTCCGTTAATGTTCCTCAATCTAATCTTTTGCCCACCCATCCCACCTGTTGTCAAGTAATTGACACTTTGCCTTCTCCTCCCATCTCTTCTCCATGTCTTAACTCCTACGGGAGTGAAGATACCATCTTTGACCCCGGCATTTCTCTTTCTTTTGAGCCGGATGTATCTCATCGGAGTGGAACTTTTGACACATTCAATGTGTATCCAAACCATTTGAATGAAAGTCCGATGGAGATTTTCTCTTCCACTTGCTTCCCCATGGACCAATGAATTCGGGGTCGAGTCAAGCTAGCGACTCGGTAATCAAAAACAGTAGCACACCATATGGGTTTTCAACCATATTTCTGACTTCTTTCTACTTTCTACCACCCTAGTGTGGGGGAGTTGCCCCCCATTGTTGTACATAAGTTTTCCAAAAACCTTTCAAATAATGGCCGTAGTATTTCCCTTTTACGTTCTATGTTTCGCTTAACCGTACTTTGAATATTGAGGGAAATATTCATTTCTAGTGTGGGGGGGAATTCTCACGAATTTTATCATGTAAATATACCGCCCAATTCCCCCATTTTTGGCCAAAATTTTTTTTATGGTTATCAGTCCGCCATGTCTAATAAACAAAAGGATTGGCTAATCCAGGAGCAAACGGCTCTTGGTAAAGATATCTCAAATCCGTTAACGGCTTGCAATTTGCCCAAAATTGTATGGTGTTCAGCTCACCATATCTTTAATTAGTGAAGAGTTGGCTAGCTCGCAAGTTTATGGCTTGTGGTAAAGGCAGTTGAAAAACCATAATTGGTAATCAGCTCACCAAAGATAATATTGATAATTTATCTAAGAGTTGGCTAGTCCAGAGCAAACGGCTTCCGGTAAAGACAAATCAAAACCGTTGAAAGCTGGTGATTTGCTCAAAATCATATGGTTATCAGTGTACCATAGTTCTTACTTGAACTAAAATATTTGGCTACTCCAGAAGTAATGGCTTTTGGTAAAGAGATTCAAATCCATTAAGTTTTCTCAAAAGATTGCTAGGGACTAGCAATGTTTTAGTGTGGGGGATTTGATGAGTGCGTATTCACTCATCATTTTAGGACAAATCTGAGCTGCAAAACATTTAAAAACACTCCGATATGCATCAAAATACTGAAAATATCTCAAAATTGTGTTTTATATGTTTCAGATGCAAAATTATTGAAAAACGAACAAAGTTTGCATAATTGGTAGTTTCAGTCCCCCGACGTTCAAAAATTGACAGAAATAGTCCCTGAGCACGTATTTTAAAAAGAAAAGTCACCAAAGGTCCTTTTGAAATCATAAGTTGTCATAATTAGTCCTTTGGTGAAAAATTTCAAAAGTTTGAGATATTACAGTTTTGATCCCTGGATTTTTAAAATTGTCAAGTTTAATCCTTGGAATTTCAAAAATGGCAGATTTGGTCCCTTGGTTTATTTGAGATTCACAAGATTGGTCCTTAGATTACATTTTCAGAATTACAGGAATGGCCCCTGGATTTTCAGTTTTGGCGCTTTTGGTCCTTAAAGTATTATTTGATCCATGTTTAATCCATTAGTCCAATATACTTCCTAGGCCCAAATTACACCCAATCCAGTCCAACTTCACACCCGGTCAAGTGATAACAAAACCAACCCATCACACCCTCTGTCTTTCTTCTTCACCTTCCCGCCCAAACACAACCCTAGATACCTTTCCCCACTCCCCACAAACCCTAGATACCCTCTGCTCCTTTCTCTTCAACCCAAACACTCAACCTCACCATCTCTCTTTTACCCAATCTCACCACAATCCATAACCACCTTCTCCTCTTTACCCGGTTTCACCCAAATCCCAAACCCACTACCCCCCCCCCAAGACTTGCCAAGTGGCAATCCCCTTCAAAAGATCAGTGGATGGCTCAGATTCTTGCTCTTATGTACCTACTTAATCAAAGGCTAGGATCAAGAGTTGAAGAAGCACAAGATTGAACCTTGGTGCTTTTACTCACAAAGAAAGCACAAATGAAGAGAAGAATGAAGAAGCCTTGTAGTAGTATAAATAGAGACTTTGTAAGCCAGTGAATGGCACCCCCTAGTTTTAGTCAAAAATCAGTCTTAGTTTTTCCTTAAAAAAAAAATAAAGCTTTTAGTTTACTTGTATCTTAGTTTGATTGTAATCTCTTTTTAATCAATGGAAGTACTTTTTTTTAGTTTTATGTTCTGTTAAATGTTTATCTTAGCTCATTGAAAAATTTGTTGGAAGATTTTAGCTCAATCCCATAACAGTGGTAGTATTAGTTTTTGCAAAAAGGGGTGTTTGGTTTTTGCTTGTAAACAGGTCAACCCTCACTTTTTACCCATTTGACTTGCTAAGTCAAAAGCCTATTTGATGTCTTAGATTAAGTCTTAACAATTAGAATATGGTTGCAAAGGTTTAAGTGAGTTTTAGTAAAACACAAAAAAAAAAAAAATTAATGTTCTGTCTTTCTAAAGGTGTACAGGGCAGCAGCTAATGCTGCTGTTCTTGAGACTTTGTCGGAGCATTTTTGATGTTCAAAGTTGTCAAAGTTGATTTTTCTCTGGTCCTTTTATCACTAACTCACTCTGGTTACATTTTGGTGTATCAAGTCATTGCCTAGCATAACCAAAATTAGAGCTGAAAAACCTTTTCTTGACTGTTTTACCAAACTGTATCAGCAACCAAAAAGTTTTGCACATGCTGATCTTTGCTGATTTTTAAGCTCTAAACAGCTTTTTCTTGTCCCCCACTTTGTTTATCCTGCATCTCTACTGTACTAACTTTAATTTTGAAGCTTGTCCCTGGATTGGAAGCTCACTTTTCAGCTCATTTATAAGCTGCAAACACCACTGTTGAACCCGTTTTCAGCCTGCATCGTAAGCACCCACGTGTCATTTTCTTCGCTCGTTGCTTATTAGTAGAACTAAAAGCTTAATTAGGAGTTAGTGCTGAAGAAGTATATTTAGACTAGGTTTGAATATTGTTAGTTAATTTGTTGCTTGATCATAAATCTTAGGAGTTTTTGTTTAGTCATTGGCGTAGGATTTCCTTAGATAGCTAACTGTGCATTGCTTATTCCCTGGTTTAGATGGATTATTGCAGTTAGAGATTGCTTATTTTAGTGTGTTTATTAGATTACCTTTAGGTTGTTTATCTTGGAGTCTTTCATAGTTGGTTAGTTGGCTCGTAAAGATGTGAGGGGGGTGTTTGGTTGAATGAAGTCTGTAGTTCGAAAGGGTATCTGTTTGGTTCTTATTGAGTGCTGATTCAAATAAGCAATTCCCAACCGCTTACCCCAAGTGTTTGACAAAAGAACTTTTACAAAAATTCTTATTTTAGTCTTATAAACAAAGTGCAAAAAGAAAATCAAGGAAAAAAAAATGTTTTGCAAAAAGGGTAGAGGCCAGGATTCGAACCTGTGACCTCTAGCCTTCCACGACCACAACACACAACACCACAAACCAACTGCCCTTGGGACTTGTCTTGTTATTATTTTGCATGCTTTATCTCTTAAGGACGTTTGGCAGTTTGGTCTTAAGCTTTCTTTAGCTTATTTCGAGCTTATTTTGAATAGCAACCCACGGATTTCTTATTTTTCTCATTAGTAGCATAACTTAAAGTAGTTTTCTGTAATTTTTCAGATTTTTCAAAAGTAGTTTAGTATTTTTAATTAATTAATTAGTGTTAAATAGTTTTTAATTCGTAGTAATTATTTTAAAAGTCGAAAAAATATTCCGCTTTTTCCTAAAATTATTTTTAGTCAAATAGAACGTAGGAAAATTGATTTCACACCCGTAGCCCTTAAATTGCAAAATTTTAACGTTTATGGCTCGGGTTGTTTTCCCGTTTTTACGTTTTTACGTTTTAGCACCCTAAGACTTAGTGTAGCTTCGTTTTATCATTCCTTAGGCTTAGTGATAGTTTATTTTTAGTTTATTAGGGTTCCCTTGCCTTAATTACCTTCCCGTTAATTAATTTGTAGAATTCGTAATCAAATCCAAATCATTAAAAACCAATTCAAGTTCAAATCACGGAACTCAACGAATCCTTCCATTCACACCTCGTTGGGACACGACCCGGGGAAATCACTTTTCCGGTATCACTTTTATCACACCCGTGAGGTTTGGCACGTTGACCTTTTTCCTAAAGGGTCGATTTGTCGAATTTTACGGTTATTTTGATATACGTTGATATTGTGTTTTTCACCACTCACTTCACAACGAATCAAGGAGACGTGATTAAAATGTGATCAAAAATGTTTAATGATCGTGGTTTGAATCTCATAATGAGCTCGACTCAGACGGAACCAATGAATTGACGACAAATCATGTACCATCTCGAGAAACTTTCTATGGACTTGACCAGGACGGGTAATAATTTCAAGCTAGTTCCCTAGTGATGTAAACGTGTCTCGAATTTGTCTAGTTCATTTAAAGTCAATCAATTCAAAAAGTGCGAACTCTACCCTCTATGTGCGATTTCTCAAAACTTATAAGCACATGTGAGGGGAGTGTTTCGAAAATATAAAACTCTCGAAGTGTTCCAAACATGTTTTTCTATCAAAAACACTCTGAGAGATTTTCAAGAAAATGGTTTTATGGCAACAATAGGACACTCATGGAGTTATAAGGTGACTAAGGATAGGAAATTGCTCCTATGATCCGCCAGAGGCGGAGGGATCTACCCAAGGACATCACAAATAGTTAGTATTAGAAGTCCTTAGGAATGATTGAGAAAAGGAGTAATGTGAGAAAGGAGAAAGAAGGGGTTGAAGAATTAAAAAAGAAATGTGAAGAAAGGGTGAAAAGAAATAGCCCTCCATATTCAACCTTAGGGCAGAAACCGGTTTCAATACATATGCTACTTGGTTGTCACTAAGTTGACACGGTATTGAAGACAAAGACGTCATGGACCCAAAGGACGATCAAGACTAAACCTTCTAGCCACTCAATTCCTCTTAAAGGATTTGTTTCTTTCTCACTGGGAACCCCGTGATAATCTATTGACTTTCTCTTAGAGATCGTTGGTATTGAAGAAGGAGACCCTCTCCCTAGTCTCCGCTCAAGAAAACCAAAATGCACTAATTGAGTCTAGAGCCATGAGATTCATCAAAAGATCTCATAGGAACACATGACATGACATCGCTTGTTGTTCATCATTAAGGACACAAGTGATATATTATAGAGTCCTACGCAGATCTTAGCAATTTGCCAGAACATTTATGAGAAGCTTCACATCTGTGATCTTCAGTGATTGAATGGAAACTCCCGCCAGGTCAACATCAAGCGCCCGACAGAGGTCACTTCGTAATTCTCCGTGGATTACGCTTAGTGTGTCTCAAACGGTCTCTCGTGAAGTGATGCTTCAAGGTACTTCGCGACTCATCTGAACTGTAGATGTATCTCGGTATATCGCGTTATCTCACTTGTGGGACTCCAGTTCAGGAACGGCCTTTGTGAGAATTAGAGATGTGTTTTCACACTATGCTGTTAACACCCTCGAAATTCAAACTTATAAGTGCCAGAATCCGCTTATTACTAACCTGTTTTATGTTTTCTTCTTATGGAAGCTCCGGAGCGGATGGATCGTGCAGACTCGCCACATGATCATACCAACAACACATGAAAGTTCTCATCATAATCAAAGGAGATGATTCTTCGTCAATGTCAAAGAATCTACAAAGTTTGAAGACTCGAGAACTACATCATTGGTAACCAAAAGACAAATAGAAGTGTGAGCATGGTGGAGAAAGAAATGGAGAATGACGTGGAGACACCTAACCAACGAAGTTGACAACGGCAGACAACCACATTAATTGATCACAAAGCATGAAGGAACAAAGAATCAAGACTATTCAATATCTACGCACAAAGTTCGAGCTCAAGAAAAGTAAAGACCAAATCAAGTGGAGCATCATTTGAATGACCACCCCTTAGGGGGAGATTGTTAGCCTTAATAGTTTTTATTAGAAGTGATGGTCATTCACATTTAGGAACTTTGTAACGTGTGTTAGATATCGTGATAGATTAGTCATCGGGCTCGTGGACTGGGCTAATCTAATTGGTTAAATGTTACGCGTATGCTAAGCCGTGTATAAGCTTAAGCATCCCAGGCCCATGTCCAACCCACGAAAAGCCCATTGGAAAGCCTTTTAGGTTTTCATGTATTCCACCTATAAATACCCCTCAAATGGTCATTTGAGGGGTGTGCTTGAAAGTGTGTGTGTGTGTGTGTATTTTCTCTCTCAAGGAATATACAACTTATTGTTTGCATATCTTATCATCACATACACGGATTTTATATCTTCAAGTCACCATCTCTTAATCTTTCTCATCTTATTTCTAAGCTTTGTTTGTGTTTGGGTTGTTTGTGTTAACGTGGTATTTGTGTTGGGTTTGTGATAAGGTTGATATATCTTAGGTCCAACAGAAAGTCAAGTGCTATACTTGTAGTCATATGGGTCATTTCTCAAGAGAATGCAAGGATAGGAAGCTTGGTGATGAGGTAAGATATACTTCCTATCAGCAGATTCAAAAGGAAGCTGGAACTTCAAAGGCTGGATCATCCACAGCTTTGATCACTGTTGATGACCATGTCAACTGGAAGCTGCATGAGCCTGAAAATGATGAAACTTCTGAGCAGAGTGGATTGCTGGCATACTGTACTACAGAGGATCAGCATGATCAAGTTGCCTTAATGGGCATCTCTCAGGTACATAATTGTGTTTTTGGTTGTAGTGAAAGATATAATGAACTTAAGGAAGCCTATGATGAATTGAAACCTAAATATAATGAATGTTATGTCGAAGTTGAGGCTTATAAACAGGCTTTAAAAACATTAGAAAGACAAAAAATTTGGTTTCAAAAGAATCAACTGGATTATGATGAAAAGATAAGGGTGTTAGAAAGTGATTTGGAATGTGCTAAAATTGATTTAAAACGTACTGAGAAAGAAAAAGCTGATGTAGTTTCTGAAAACCAAGTGCTAAAAGATAAACTAGATGAGGAAGTAGCTAGACATAAAGAATGGTTAATATCAGGTGACAATTTAGCTAGATTTATCTATGGTTCTCAATCTGTAAACTCTGGGATAGGTTTAGGTTTTAAAAAATATGTTGGCTTAGAAGCTAGGAATGATATGCGTAAATCTACACCAGCAGGATTAGCTAATTATGTAAAAGAAGGAGAATTACATGCTGTACCTGGACCTATTAGAGGAGAACATATGCCCATTGACCTTTCCATCACAGTTGACTTTGATGGATCACACCATCTTTATGGCAAAAAGTCAAGAGACTTGCCAGACCCTGATTCTTCATCTACTGACTTTGTCTCTTGTTGTGACAGTGACAAGTCCTCTGACCAAGGGTCTTGTTGATCCCAGTTGAGCAAACGATCCTTTATAGAAACTGACTTAAACAAAGACTTATTAAGTATCACGCGGAATGTAATACTTAATCTTAAGAAGAAGAACAATAAACATTTAACACCTCAATATTATTATTAATACGAATACTCTAACCAGTATTAGGGTTTACAACCTTGAAGTGTATCGACCTTAGATATAAAACATACGTATATCTAATCTAACCTAGGAACTCCTTTTATAGGCTAAGGAGTCCTTTACATAATACAATACGTAACCTACAAGATAAATATCTTTTCCATATTTATCTAATACAAAATATTAAACCGACTATACAAGACTAGCAGTGGTTACAATACAATATCCGTGGTTACTCAATACTACTAGCCGCGGTTTATCATCAGCAGTGGATTCATTCTTCTGTCCGTGGTTTCAACAACTCTGTCCGAAGTTCCAACACTTAGAATAATTCATGATCCAAGGAACCTAAAACCCAACAATCCTCCCCTAAACTTGATACATTCAAATAGAATTCTCAAGTTTCCTTTAAGCTCAAAACACCAGAATTGGAGGATGTAGCCAAACACTTACTTGTTTTAAAAATTGTCTCATACTTCAGCAACAAATTGTAAGCTTGACCATCATAGGGCATCAACATCTTCAAACCACCAGGCTTCACCATCTGAGCAATAACTCCTGGATAATTATTCAATTTGGGATAATCACCTTCTACAAGCATATGAATAACTACTCCAGACACAGTTAACACATGAACTCCAAAAGTTTGATATAAAAACCATCTTGTAACTTGACCATTGTAGAGTCCCTTCCATACAGGTTCATCATGAGTTGGTTCAAACAAAATCTTCAAGTGATGATAAACCAGTCTCTCATGATAATCATCTGGATGTATACCACCAAAATTATTCTTGTAAAGCTTCCAAAGATTCATTAAATCATCTCTATCCATATATTGAAGCATTTGTGAAAATTTATTAAACTCAGAAACTTCATTATTGAGTCTTTGAATTTTCCAACATCCTTCACTTCCATTAAGCTCAAATTCATAAGAGATAATTTGATTACTATTTTCAATATCTTTCAGTCCTTTAGAACCAGATGTCTCCTGAATCTCAGATTTTCTCTTTAGATTACCTTTAATCCACTCTTCATCTTTTTCAGAATTCATTGGAGTAAAATTTTCATTATTAATCCTCATACACATGAGATAAAGCTCATGAATTCTTTCAAATGAACATTTACTAAGATTTTCAGGAATATGTATGCCTGAATTCTTAATAATCTTCATCAGTACATTCCTCATCTCACGAATTGTAGGAGGTTTCTTCCTTGTAACTTGCTTCTTTTCCTTACTGATCCTCCTTGCCCATTCACCCAAGATTCTAGCTCTTTCCTCATCATCTAACAATGCCCATTCTTGAGTAGTATACTCATTCTGTATTTGATTAGAAGCTTGCAGATAGTTTTGTGATTCATACCATTTAGCTAACCATTTCTGAGAAGCCTCCTCCTCTTCTTGCTTTTCTTTTTCTACAGCTGCTTCCTCTTCAAAGATAGATGCTTCTTGTATACTCTTCATCATAAGCAATCTATTCTTCTACACTTTTAAACTTTAAAACAGGTTTTGCAATATCTTTACCCTTACCAATATCTGGTTGAGCCACCTTCTTCTTCAAAGGCTCACCAATAACTAAACTTTTACCTTTGGGTTTGGTTGCAGTAGGTTCAAGAGATAAAACAGATGCAATGATGGATGTAGGGTTAGTTGAGGTTTTGCTAAGATTTATCAATGTACTTGCAGCTTCTTTCTCAACTTCTTTTGATTTGGGTGGTGATACAGAGATGGTTGAAACAATTGTAGAAGTGGTTATGATAGCAGTGGGTATGATTACCTTATCTGAAACTGCAACAGTGTTTTCAAGAATACTAGTCGTGGTTGCAGACACACTATCAGTGGTTGTGTCCTGTACTACCTCATCTTCTACCACAGTCTTCAGACTTTCAAGAACAACTTCATTCCTATCTTTATCAGATACCAAAATTTGTGCTGCTTGATCTCCACTATCCACATCCTCTTCCATATGCACATCTACAGCCTCCCCTAAATTCATGCCTTCACTCCTCCCCTGTTTGGGTACATTCTCCATATTCAAAGCGGGAGAGGAGTCCACCTTCTTTTGCATCTTCCTCATATGCCTTAAAATAGCAACCCCAGGTCTTCTCACTTTCTCCAAAACAAACATCCTATGCTTCAGCCTCCTAATTTCTTTACCCTGAAACACAGCCAACTCTTGAAGACTGGAGATTGTATCCTTCATCTTAGTACATTTAGCCGTCAATTCAGTTAAGTGTTCAAGAATATCCTCCCCACTTCGACCTGTGTTAACTGGTCCGAGAGGTGGTTCATTGGAAAAGTCATTATGTACCAGCTGAGGATCTGTCAATTCAGTTTCATGTTCCAAACTATCCTCATCACTTCGAGCTGTGTTAACTGCTCCGAAAGGTGAATCCTTGGATATATTAAACATAGCATCAGACCGTGCCTTAACATCTATGCTCCCTGAGTGAGCCAGTTGGCTAGAGATTCCTCCACCTGTATTGAGTTCCAAGGAACTCTCCACATTAGGAGTTGCCAAAGGTTGGGTCTTAATGATGTTTCCACTATCCTGACCAGCATCTAAGCATGAATCAGTAGTAGAAGCCCTTCCAATCATGTCACCTCCACAACTTGTGACAGCCTCATGAGCAACACCACTAACACCAGCCTGAGGTAGCTGAGTGCCCTTCCTTCTCCTAGTCCACACAATTGGTTTAACAGTGGTTGCAAGTGTACTATCAGTGGGTTTTTTTTGTGTAAAGGGGAGTAATCCTGCACCCTGGTAAATATATAACCAAAAAACGTTTAAGTACAATGGATATGAGTGAAATCCCATATCTCAGCCCGTTACATAGGCATAAAGCTTACATAACAAGATACTACCTATTTTCTAAACAAGAAAACAAACCACTACTCAAATGATAACATAGGACATAACGAAAGAAAATTACTTCCTAGGTCCTTGAAGCTTGGTTCCATACATGGCATTAAAGGCATCCAAATTCCCTGGAAGATCAGAAACCTGCTTCGCATAGTCATCGTAGTCATAGTCATCGTACTCATCTTCAAACTCTTGGCCACCACCAAATAGATTAGCAGACTCATCAAATGGGTTAGCAACCACCTCATCTTCAGAATCAGACACCATGATATCTCCCACTTTAGAAAAAGGGTTAACTCTCTTAGTAGAAGAGGCTGGCGGAATATAAGAATCACTAGTTTTAAGAGCCACACCCAACTCCATCTCTTTCAAATCACTCACAAGGGGTTCTTATGATGCAGTACCTGTCTTAGTAGACTTATCTTCATTAACTTCCATTGTATGACCAGAATCCACATCCTTGTTGGTGTCATTTGAAGGAATACCAAAAGCATCCGTATATTCCATATTAAAAGCATCAAACCGATTAGATGTAGAGATCTTTGATCCACTCGAACTAGCCACATCAGAAGCATTCTTCTTAGTGACTCCCACTTTCTTAGGTTCAGGAGGAGTCTTTTTGGGTTGATATTGAAACTACTTACCCACAACAGGTTTAGTAAATCCTCCTTGACCCGAAATAGTAGAACCACCTTGCTTTCCCTTCTTCCTATTATTGACCGTCTTGAAACCATCATTAACACGCTTAGTAGGCTGAGCATGAGGTTCAACAACTTTAGGACATTCAATAAGAGTATGACCAAAAATCTTACATTTATCACAATGAGGTGGTTTCCACTCGTATTCAACCCGTATCTTCTCAATAGTCGAACCCGACCCATCAAGTAACGGTATTTCAACAGTAAGGCTATCCCTAAGCACCTCATCCGGCTTCACATCAATCATGCATCTAGCAAAACTACTACGGCCCTACGAGTCCTTGCACATTTGGCTAGTAAAAGCATCTAACCTTTTGGGCATGCCTATTAATGTGGCAAGGAGACTAAGGCCATCATCATAAAACATAGCAAGAGGAACATCATGGAATTTAACCCACACCGGGATGTTGGTCAAATCCTCTTTAAGTAAGTTGGTGTTCAATGTCCATGGTTTAAGAATAATAGGTACATTTCTAATCAACCAAGGACCGTTTTCAAGAACATCATCAACACCTTTCTTCGAATTGAACTTGAAGAAGAAGAACCCCTTTGCATTCATCATTACCTTTTGTATACCAAACTTAGCCCACGCATTGCGTACAAAGTAATCAACAACAGGAAAAGCAAGGTGTTGACCAAGGAAATACCCATACAAAGTATTCTCAAACCTAGTGTTCACCTCTTCAACCACTTTCATTGGTACAAAAAGATCCACACCATTAGCTTTCTTACTACACTCCAACCTACGAAAGTTTGACGTGTGTTTCTTAGGTTCAGTAGAAGTAACACCAGCATACGATGAAGAAGGTTGTTTCAAAGCATACACACCAACCTTCTCAATACCAACAACCCCATGTGCATTCGTACCAACCTTATCATTAGTATTATTAGGACTACTAGTAGAATTAACATTAGAAGCCATAGGTTGAGGTGTACTATCAGTGGTTTGAGGTGTACTAGTAGTGGTTTCAGGTTCTATGGGTTGGGACTCAAGACCTTCATCAAACTCAGGAACAGCAGGCAAATTCAGCATATGTGGGAATAAGGGAACATCTCTTATCTGAAAATTAGGGTTCTGATTCCTCATACGTGCAAATACCTTAAGAAGCATATGATGCACTTCATACTCCCTAGAATGCTCAACAGGTTCTTCTATTTGACTTTCCACAATCAGTTGCACAAACCGAGGATATAAATAATATTTTCCCTTCTTCCTAATATTCTGCACAAACCCATCATAAATCATCCTAGACCAATTAAACTTCCTCCCATCAGACAAACAAATAATAGCAGTAGCTATTTTGGAAGGGAAGTCATCAAATCCAGTGGTCTTATTACTTATACACATCAACAAGGTATGAATCAAAAACTTCCATTGTGGTGAAAACATGCTCTTAAAAAAGTTTACCTTGTCTCCCCTGTGTGTATATCCTAACCTCTCTAAACCTTCAAAAATCTCAGCATCTGAAAGATTAACAACACCATCAGCATCATCTAACTTCAAAACCCTTCTAATTATCTCCTCATTAACCAAAATATCATTCTCATCCACAACTGTACTAAATACTTCTACTCCATCGACATCCTCAAGCTTAGCATTCCTCCAAAATTGATGTATATAGGCTTTAAAGATGGTTGGTGTGACGGTTAAGGCAAAGTGAATAGGACTGTGAATAAGGAAATCAATCATTTGATGAAAACCTTCGGATCGATTGTTTTTTATCAAATTAGCGACTAGGTTATGGGAGTTGGGATATTGATTCGGCATGATGATCGATGATGTTGGTTATGTGGGATTTGTGAATGTAACAGATGAAAGTGGTTAGGTTTATGGAAAGCGCCAATTGGAAGTGATTTGAAGATCAAGGAAATAACCTATCAGTGATTTGGGGATATAAACGTGTTTTCTCCAAAGTTACCAAACAGCCCCTCAAGTATCCAGAAATCAGCAACATGCTAGCAGTGGTTTGAAAAACTCTATCCGTGGTTTGAAAAACACTAGCAGTGGAAACATAATTTCACTCCAATCAGTTGACCAATAGATATAGTAAGCAAATCTTTGTCAAACTGAGTGATATCTTACAAAAATATGAAGGATTACAGCATTGAACACGATTTATTTTTTTATATATTTTTTTATTTTCTTTTTTTTACACAAAAGCTCCAAAGGTCCAAAGCAAAATCTCCAAACCAAAAGCTCCAAAATACACAACTATCCTTCATGTAGGATATAGTATTTCACAAACACATTAAACCATAATCATATGAGGCGTTAACAAGGTTTAGAGAGAGAAAGGGAAGAGAGTTGGGAACTATGTGAAACAAAGAAAAATGGTATTGAAGCTCCAACCCTCTACCTTGGGAGGTAGAGGGGTATTTATAGTGTCTTACAAATAAACGCCACCTACGGGTTGTGGATCAGGCATACAGTGGGTAAAGACCCGTCTGTCCTCCACGGTGTTACATAACAAACTACTTACTAACATAACTTGACTACGACTACGAGCTTTCTATCGAATACATATACTTGAGGTGACCGAGTCTTTAACGACTGAATTTTCTAATTCCTAACACTTCATACCTGCATATCACAAACATAAACCAAGCACTAAAAAGAAGGTTAAGGTTAGTAGTGGTTAGAGTAAAACTAAAAGTGGTTCCATATACTTAGCAGTGGTTAGCCAATATGCTAAAGTCTAAGTCAATATGGTCAACTTCTGGTATTAATTCTTTTTCAAAGTCAAAAGACTTTATTAACTTCTCACCCACTTAAACCTTCCCCTCATTTATTCACAAAAACCATTAACTCTGCCTACAAATGTTAGATATTGGATTTCACAAACACACTAAACCAATAATCAAAGAGGCGTATACAAGAGGTTTTAGAGAGAGAAAGAGTTAGAGGTTTGGGAACTTAGTGAGAGAAAATGAAAGTATTATTATGAGCTCCAACTCTCTACCTTGGGAGGTAGAGAGTATTTATAGTTCTTACATAATTCGCCACCTACGGGCTATGGATCAGGTATACAGTGGGTAAAGACCCGTCCGTCCTCCACGGTGTTACTTAACTAAATACTACTTAACATTAAACAATCTACGACTACGAGCTTTCTAACGATTACATATACTTGAGGTGACCGACTCTTTAATGACTGGATTTTCTAAATCCTAACAATCTCCCCCTAAGGGAGGTCACCTAAAAAATACATTGAATACAAAAAGATATTACAATAAGATTGTTCTTTCGATTCTTGTTAAAGTTCTTTGCTCTGCAGCTCGTAGTCATTGATTCTTCATTTTTGCATGTTTGGTTAATCCAAGTGGAGGTCTTTATCTGATCCACGTGATAATGAGTTTTGAGCCAGCTTTGAGATCATCAGCTATCATTAAATCTTTGACTCATCCTTTGTGGTGTTGGTATTAAATGATGTTATGACATTTGGACCGACATGCTCACATTCTGGATCATGATTTCTTCTCATCAGAGTAGCAGAAGCTTTCGTTGATTCATGATATTCGCAACAGCGTGGCAGAAGCATGGAGTGAAAATATCGAGTCATTGATGCACTTAATCATGATTTCTTTAGAAATGAATGTGTTGTGTGAGCATGCGGCTATGGATTGACCGCTTCATTCTGATCAGCTGCATACGTCGGGCGTACCTGCATACAACAGTTAGCAATAAAGCGCACGAAAGTGTCTTTGAACGCTTTCGTTGAATTGAGGTACACGACCCACAGTTCCCCGTTGATCAGTACAAGTACTGCACGTGATCAGGTATAATTCCGAAGAATTTCCTTGACAGGGTTTCGCAGCTGCTCTAGCTGTTCTCAGACCGGAACGTCTCAAAGAAGACAACACGGAGTGAGTGAACCAGTAAATTGAGATTCACTGATTGATGAAAATAGATTTGAAAAACAATCGAGTACCGCACAATAGAAATTGTTTTTGCAATACAACGAAGGTTTTAATGAAAATCAATTATCAATCATAAACACCTTTTATTTTGAAATATTAGTACACAGTCGATGTGCTAAAGAAAAGAGTTTTTAAGTACAACAACAGGTTTTTCAAAGGTATCCGTCAATCCATAACCTGAACCAGGATTGATTCAAAAAATTGAATCTCCCCATTGTTTCTGTTCAGTTGTCACATGGTTGATCTATTTGATAGATCTCACATGCCACCCACCAGGAGCTTGTTTGATGTTGGCTCCAGAAGGCTTCCATCTTCATTGTGAATATGTTAGCATATTACTCAGATGTTCTGGCAATACCACAAGGATAATGCGTAGGACTCATAAGATATAATCTTTCTTTCCACATTGTGTGAAACAGAGAGTCTTAATTGACAGTGTCCTAAGGAGATTTATTTGATGATCTCGTGGCTCTAGACTCAATAGTGCACATTTGGTTCCTATGCCGGAGATGTGAAGATCGTTGTAAGCTCTTAGACGAGGTCTAATATTATATGTAGGAACACATAATAATAAAGGCGGAATATTCAAACATAGAATCAATATTATTATGAACAAGGTTTTTCATTATCATAAACTAACTAACTAACTATAATAAAGATCAAAGACTTGATCTAACACTAACTAACTAAGCCCTAGGCATTTTCCCTGATCTCTACGCCTAGGTTCCCACACACACACACCTTTAGACGTCTACATCTTGTACGTACTATGAAACTAATGACCCTATGTCTCTTTATACACTAGAGACATCTAGGGTTTACAAGAGGAATCATAATACAATTAGGAAACTAAATATTCTTTTAAGCATATCTTCTAGAATCTTCCAAATCCTCCATCTTTCGTAGTTTCCCTTCTTGTCGTATTTAGTCCTTCTTGTTTCATTCTTCTTGTTTTGTATTATCAAATCTATAATAGACCCAACAATCTTCCCCTATTTGATGATGACAAAACAAACACGATTCTTGTACGAACTTCCCTAGACGAAGTAGCAGAAGTTGAGATAATTAAATCTCACCATGAATGAAACAATCTTCCCCTTGACTTAAACATGTCACTCAAACATCTCTTCCCCTTTTTGTTATCAACAAATAGAGAACGTATGCAAATAATGATCTTGACCACCACGAACCAATATCATACTTCCAATCTAAGACGTCCAATGCTTCAAATCGCCCACCATTACGCATCATAAGAAAAATGGATCCAAAACAGTAGAAAACTTCAACTAGCAGTAGTAATAATGATCAACAATAGTAAAAATCAAACACTTCCCCTTGAGTGATGCATGTAGATAGTTAAACATTTAACAATAAGCTTCCCCTGAAACCCATATGTTAACCATCTTCTTGATTCTTCAAATCTGTAGGCTCCATGTAATGATTACTTGTGAAGAAAACCGAGTATAACGAATTTGATGAAGAAGTAGAATTTCCCAAACTTGTGTCTTAAATCTTGTACTATCCACGGAACTCCATACTTATACGAAACACCAAATATAAGTAGACCGCAATCCCTTGACAAAAATCCTAAACTAGTATTAGACACTGAGCACTACAATGTAACTCCTTCAAGTGATAGCCAATGTGTGCATAGAGCATCATAAGAAAAATCACACATTGCTAGATTCCTCAAGCTATATGATAAGAACACAAACTAAGTAATTCTACTTCACCTTCAAATAAGTGATAAATAATCCTCTTCGTAATCAATTTTTCAATAAAATCCAAATCTGAGCCTTTTAAAAACCTTTTAAGAACAAATAACCAAACTCCTTGTGTGTGTGAACCAATTCTTCTGAGTGTGTCGTCCAAAAATCCATAACAATTATTATTCTCAACTTCCCCTTAAATCGAAAACCATATGAGAAGCAGTACTTTTAAATTTAGAGCAGTACTTTCGATAATAACAGTACTTTGAGAAGGAGCAGTATTTTCATCCAATCAGCATTACTTTCAAACATGGGCAAACAGTACTTTCAATAAAATCTGCAGTACTTTGCAATAGTACTTTCATCTAAACGTGCAGCACTTTCATAAGGAGACTAGCAGTACTTTGAAGCATAAGCAGTACTTTAAAAAATCAGCAGTACTTCCGTCAATAATCAGCAGTACTTTGAATTCCAAGCAGTACTTTCATATACTGAACAACAGTACTTTAAAAATCAAGCAGTACTTTCGACATAACAGCAGTACTTTAAGCAGTACTTTCACATAATAGCTCAGATCAAAGATCCCTTCGGTGGAAAGTTAGATGAGTATATAGAGAACATCCACACAAAATTTCGTCACGATCTAACGGTTAACGAAAAAGTTTTGATCGTTTTAAAACAGTCCTGCAGAAGCCTTACGGAAATTTCTGCAGCAGACTTCGACTGCTTATATCTTTTGATTGAGAGCTCGAATTTACAATCCCTTCGTTGAAAATTTAGATAGATATACTGAGATGCACCAGCCAAAATTTTAGCTCGATCCAACAGTTCAATAAAAAGTTATGGCCTCTTGAAAACTGTGCTGCAGAAGTATTACGAATTTTTGACAGCTTTGAATTTTTCTTCCTTTTTCTTCAAGAAATCCTTGTAGATCCCTAGATATCACGAGCCCCAGGCTCTGATACCACATGTGAAGATCGTTGTAAGCTCTTAGACGAGGTCTAATATTATATCTAGGAACACATAATAATAAAGGCGGAATATTCAAACATAGAATCAATATTATTATGAACAAGGTTTTTCATTATCATAAACTAACTAACTAACTATAATAAAGATCAAAGACTTGATCTAACACTAACTAACTAAACCCTAGGCGTTTTCCCTAATCCCTACGCCTAGGTTCCCACACACACACACACCTTTAGACGTCTACATCTTGTAAGTACTATGAAACTAATGACCCTATGTCTCTTTATATACTAGAGACATCTAGGGTTTACAAGAGGAATCATAATACAATTAGGAAACTAAATATTCTTTTAAGCATATCTTCTAGAATCTTCCAAATCCTCCATCTTTTGTAGTTTCCCTTCTTGTCGTATTTAGTCCTTCATGTTTCATTCTTCTTGTTTTGTATTATCAAATCTATAATAGACCCAACAGGAGACTAGGGAGAAGGTCTCCTTCTTCAATACTAACAAACTCTAAGAGAAAGTCGATAGATAATGCCGGTTCCCCATGAGAATGAAACAAGTCCTTTTAAGAGGAACTTGAGTAGCTTGGGAAGTTGTAGTGCAGTGCGTCACTGGGTCCATGACGTCTTGTCTTCAATACCGATGTTACCTTGGTAACCACCAGTAGCATATGAATTGAACCCGGTTTCTTCCCTAAGGTTGAATTAATGGAGGGCTATTTCTTTTCACCCTTTTCTCAATTCATTTCTTTTTCATTCTTCAACCCTTTCAGTGCTTACCGAGACTTCATAACTAGAACCTAGTTGGGTTTATTCCAGTACTAGCTCGGTCTCAGTCCGCACTCTTCCCATATCTCACTTTTCTCCTTTTTCATCAAACCTAAGGACTTCTACACTATCTAGTGGATTGTCCCTGGGTAGATCCCTCCGGTTCTGGCGGATCATGGGAACAAATACCTAACCTTATCATCCTTATATCATCATTCATAAAGTAAATTTGATCAGTTTATTTGGTATTGTTCATCTGCCATTGGAACCAATTGAAAACCATTTGAAAATCAATTCAGATACTTGTGATATATTATTAAAGCATTTTGTACCTGAATGGTTTTTGATATTTTTAGAAACAGAGCTCCCCCTCAACATGTGCCTTATGTATTTTAAATCATTTTGGCACACGGAGGCAAGAGGAAGAATTAACTTCTTTGATTACCATTTTCTAAAAATTATCAACATCACTTCCCTGATCAAATCAAGTAGATAAAGCATATTAAGGAAGGATGAGGTTTTCATAAATTTGCTCCCCCTCAATATGTGCCTCGAGGTTTGAAAGAGTTTTGCACATATTAGAAGGAATCTGCACTTAGATACAAATTAATCACGTTTCAATTCTTTGTGGTTTAAAATAGATGCTCCCCCTCAACATGTGCATGGAAAATTTGAAATCGTTTGGCACATGTGGGGAGGAAAGCTTGCTAAACTGATAACGCTACATGCGTCGTTCGAGGTCAAAGGAACTTCCTTTTCTTCGAGCAAGTTTTATAACACCCTAGGCAGTGAACCTAATCGTTGTAGTGTAGTATTAGGGTAAGCCACCATTATTGATATCGTTCTCTAGGGGAATAGGAATGCTAGTGAGAAGTTACTACGCTAAGGTTGGGGTTGAGGAAGATTATTTTTTATCTTTTTATGTTTTTTTAGGAATTAGAAAGGTACGAATCTCGGGGTTTGGATTTGGGGGTTGGTATTTCTACCGATTACTCTACTTATCTAATTATCTAATCTAAGGTGAGGGTAGTCTATGTCTAATTATTGTGTGCTCGTATGATGGTTTAAAGATGCGTTTACTTAGGTTTTATTACTCCTTAATTATCTCCTATTGATGGTTGAATTGTCACGTCCTTATTCTTAATCGCGTTGTGTGTCTAAAGTCGTAGGGTATGCGTTTATCCCTAACTCTTTGAAACTACCATAGGGTCTCGTCTACAAAATCTCTAGGAATTATAAACTCTGACTCTAAGGTACTCTTTGGATGGTTTAGCCTACAACTACTCTAGGTGTTATAGTCTAAGGTTCACAAAGATTAATCAAGCATTAACTACACAACGAATGACCTATCGCATTACTAGGTCATTAACAATTAAGATAAGAGACAACCAATCAATATTCAATAATTAAGTTTCATATTCCCTAAGCAAACACACAAATAAATTAGCCGGAGATGGAGAACATGCAAGCATACACACAAATAATTGAAGACATAATTGAATTAATGAAGTAAAACACTTATCTTGTTGTAAGATAGGGTTTGGAACCCTAAAATACTGTACAAGACAGCCTTGGTTCGGTTTATGTTTTTACTCAAAAAAACTACACTCTAAAACTGAAAAATTCGGATTCTATATATAAGATTACAATCGCGACGGCATCACCTTATGAATTGTAACGCCGTCGGGTCACGGTCATTAGGGTTTCGTCTTGGCCACGTTAGTCTTGCGACGGCGTCACCTTATGCTTGTGACGCCGTCCCCTTCAGTCTCTGACGCCATCTGGATCAAATCTAGGCCGTCTGAGTTGCGAAGACCTACTCTTTAAAAGCCTGACACCGTCACTTGAAAACAAGCAATTTGGCTACTGCATCGTCACAACATGGGCTCCGACGGCGTCGCATATAACACCTGACACCGTCACTTGTAGAACCTGACGTCGTCCCCTTGTATTTCAGCAGTCTGAGTGGCTCGATTATTGACTTTGGCCATTTTCTTCGTATATCCGCGCCTTTTCGTCCAAATAAATGCCATTCCAAAGAATTTGCTTTCAAGAGACCTAAAAAGTGAAAAGGAACGATATTAAGTAATAACGGATTCAAAAGTGATCAAATAAATGCTTAAACGACCCCTCAAAAAGGTACATTTTAAAACCTTATCATAAACACTTACGAAGCCATTTATCAAATTATCAGTTTAAATCCAATTTAAATCACAAATTCTCCCCCGATCACAATTTTCAAATCATTTGAGATTTGTGATCTCTGTAGATTTAAATTCATTTTGAAAGCTTTTGAGGAGAAATGTGACTTGATTATGAAAACATTTTAACTAATAAGGATCTGATTTTGAAACTTTACACTCCATTGATTAAACATTCATGATTATCTTTTTGAAAACAATTGTATGTCGAACAACCTTTTGATTTAATTGAAATCATTCTCCCCCTCAATTAATGACATAAGTTGTTGATTGAGAGATAGATATTTTGGCAAAAGTTAAGTCCAGATGATTTTCAAAAAATAGAGTCCGAGTTATTTTACAAAGCAATTAGTTTTCATTAGATAGTAAATAATTGTTTATAGAATCAGAGCATGAGATTTGAAAAACAAGATAAAGCATGGCTCTGTTATTTTTTTGAAAAACAGGTTACTGCCTGAAATAACGATAAACCATTGTTTCACTTTCTCCCTAAAATATTTTTTGATTTTTTTGATTTTTTTTAATAAGAATATTCGAACAATGTCTAAAGTCCCGTGTCATTCTTTGAATGACAACACAAAGACCGTAGATATTTTCGAATTGAGAAAAACATGACAAAATGACATTTTTTTTAAAAAAAATTTTCAAGATTTTTCAGATTTTTATGGATTTTTTGAAAGTTTTATATTTTTCTATTTTCTTTTTGAAGGTTTTGAAATTTTGTATTTTGCTTTTAGAATAAATATTTACAAGATATGGATGAAGAAAGACCTTTACTCCTCGTCTTCCTCTTGAAGACGTTTGAGTGTTTCCGGTTGTAGATTCTTTAGACCAAGTCGTGGAAGGATAAACTCAAATTCTCTAGAGAGTGCTTTGGTGAAGATGTCTGCTAACTGGTATTCAGTCCTCACAAAATAAAGTTCCACCACACCGTTTTCTACTTGCTCCATGATGAAATGATGTCGAATGTCGATGTGTTTAGCTCTTGAGTGTTGAACGTTGTTGCATGATAGAGCAATAGCACTTTTATTATCACAGTACAGAGGGATTTTGTTGAATTCAAAGCCATAGTCAGATAATTGGGATCTCATCCATAGGATTTGAGCACAACAAGATGACACGGCTATGTATTCAGCCTCTGTAGAGGAAATAGAAGTACTCATTTGCTTCTTTGAAGACCAGCTCACAAGCTTATCGCCCAAAAACCGAGCACCTCCGGGCATTTCGACGTGTATCTTGACATCCTGCATGATCGGCATCTGCATAGGCTGTTAGTGACATACCGGTGTCCTTCGGGTACCAAAGTACCATATTGATGGTTCCTTGAAGATATGGAAAGACCCGTTGAACCGCTTCAAGGTGCTTTTTGGTAGGCTTAGCCTGATATCTAGCACACATGCAAACAGCGAACATAATGTCTCGTCTACTGGTTGTGAGGTACATCAGGGATCCGATCATACTACGATATTTTGTTTGGTCTACCATGATCCCTGAGTGGTCCTCATCCAGTTTTGTACGATCAATCATGGGAGTGTCAACAGGGTCACTAGAATCAAATCCAATTTTCTTTAAAATCTCATTTGCATATTTAGATTGATTTATAAAAATGCCTCCGGGACTTTGTAAAATTTGTAATCCCAAGAAAAATGACATTTGTTCCATCATTGACATTTGAAATTTGGAACCCATTTTGTTTGAGAAACGATCACATTCATTGGGGTCGGTCGAGGCAAAAATAATATCATCAACATATATTTGAACGTGAATTAAATGTTTGCCTGACTTTCTGGTTAACAATGTCGGATCAATTGCTCCTTTGCTGAATCCAGTAGATAGAAGAAACTTTGATAGCGTATCATACCATGCCCTTGGAGCTTGCTTCAAACCGTAAAGAGCTTTCTTCAAACTATAGACGTGGGTAGGATGCTCTGGATTCACAAAGCCTTCAGGTTGGCTGACGTATACGACTTCTTTCAGATCTCCGTTTAGAAAAGCCGTCTTTACATCCATCTGATAGACTACCATGTTCTTACTAGCAGCATTAGCCAAAAGATTACGATTGCCTCGATCACGAGCAACAGAGCAAATGATTCTTCAAAGTCAATACCCTCCTCTTGGCGGTATCCTTTTGCAACTAATCGAGCCTTATTCTTTAAAACATCACCATGCTCATCAAGTTTCACTTTGAAGATCCACTTTAGAGCAATGATCATAGCACAATCTGGAGCAGGTACTAATTCCCATACATCTAGTCAATCAAACTCATGAATTTCTTCTTGCATGGCATTGCACCAGCTGTCTTCATTCATGGCAGTTTTAACATCTTTTGGTTCGACCTTAGAGAGTACGTAGTTGAAAAAGCACCATAAGGCATCGGTTGCAAGTTGTTTCCGTGTAGATACTGGACGAGAAGGGTTTCCAATGATGTTGTCCAATGGATGATCATGTGTCCACTTTCTAATGTGTTCATATGGTTGTTGTTGAGGCTGCGTAGCGAGTCGATGTCTCTGATGAAGATGGTTCGATGATGATTCAGAGCAAATATGTTTTCAAATGGAGCATCTTCGGGAGTAGCAAAGGGATTAACTTCATCATGGGTGCCCGAAACAATTCCATGATGTACATTCGATGATTGATGATTTGTTGATGAGACAGAGTGATCGTGGCGCTTCTTGGCTTAATGATATTGAAACGAAGGGTTGACTTCATTGACAGGGATAGGAGCACCTCGATGATGGAATTGACATTTCATTAGCATTTGGCTCATAGTGTTCATCAAACATTGGATCAAACAATTTCTTTAAATCATCTTCAAAAGGAGGTACATAAGGAGTTCTTGGAGAGGATTTAAAGCGAGAGTAGAAGCTGATAGGAATACTTGATGAAGGTTGAGATGCGGGTCCAGAACTGGTTTGTCCTAGAGCCATTGGACCGGTCAGCTCATCAAACGTAACGTGAATTGTTTCCATTATACTTCGGGTTCTTTTGTTGTAGATTCGGTATCCTTTTCTGTTTGGTGCATATCCTACAAAAACTCCAATGTCCGCTTTAGCTTTAAGTTTTCCTAAATCTTGGCCCTCATTAGTTGGATAACACAATGCACCAAACACAGGAAGGAATGAGAGATTAGGTTTTCTATTGTGGACAAGTTCATATGGAGTTTTTCCATGAGCAGTGTGAATTAGGCATCGATTTTAAGTGTAGCATGCAGTGGCAATGGCTTCAGCCCAGAGAAACATTGGAACCTTTGAGTAAATCAGCATTGTTCTTGCGGCTTCCACAAGAGTTCAATTTCATCTTTCAACTACACCGTGCTGTTGAGGAGTTCGTGGAACACTTCTTTGATGACTGATTCCAACATTTTCATAAAACTCACTAAGTTGTTTATTAACAAACTCAGTTCCATTGTCTGTTCAGATGATTCTGACAGTTTTGTTAAGTCGAACCTGCAGATGTTTGATAAGTTTGATGATGATATCTGGAGTTTCATCCTTTGTCCTTAAGAACTTAACCCCGGTGAATCGAGAGTAATCATCAACCACAACTAACACATATTTCTTCCCAAAGATATTCTGCACTCTCATGGGTCCACATAAATCCATGTGAATTGTATGAAGAACTTCTGTAACTGAGTTTGTAGGTTTGGGTTTGTGGGCATACTTCTTGCTTTTTCCCAATTGGCATGCTGAACAAAGATGATCCTTTTCATACTTTAGTCTAGGTAAACCTACAAATAAGTCCTTTCTGGAGAGATCATTGATGGTGCCGAAGTTCAGGTGATTGAGACGATGATGCCATAACCATGACTTTGTTTTCGAAGCCTTTGACAACAAGCAAATTGGAGAAGACTTCATCATATCTTCGATAGAGATGGTGTATAGATTTGAACCACGTGTTCCTCTTAAAAGTTCTTTACCATCAAGTTCTCTAACGAAACAAGTATGTTTTATGAAGGCCACTTCTAGATCAGAATCACAGAATTGACCGACAGAGAATAAGTTATGACCAAGACCTTCTACGTAATATACCCTGGAGATAACACTATCACCGACAACATAATCTCCATAACCCATAATTGCACCGAAATGATCGTTCCCGAATCTAACAGTCCCGATGAATTTACTCACGAAGTTCATGAGCCGCGACCGGTCTCCAGTCATATGCTTGGAACAGCCTGAGTCCAGGTAACACAGAACGATTTGAACGATCTGCAGTTGAACGCAGACAAGAATGGATAACTGGATAATTGGGATCCCCATGCAAGAATGGATTCCACTTGGTTAGTAATAGTGATTGGAACACCCACATCAGAGGTAGAAACAATGGACTCATTAGAAGTAGATGCAGTGCTAGTGTCCGTATTTGACATATTCAAAGTATGTTCGCTTCTTAAGGGAATAGTTCTACCAGTAGGCATCCATTTTCTAGTGGGCATTGATTTAGCAACTTTAGGGCAAATTTCATTAATCTTACGGCCAATAGGTATCCATTGATAACCTATATTACTAAATTTCCTTCCAGTGGGTTTCCATTGTTTTCTAACTTTCTTTCGCCTTTGCCTTTTAGCCTTCTTAACTTGAATTTTAACATTAACAGTTTTATCAGGGCATTTGACAGCATTAGACAAAACATTCACACCACATTCATGATTAGTAACTGAAATCAAGCAGTCATCATTACATGGTTTTGCGAATAGTAGCGAATTCAAATTAATTACGATGCGCTTATAGCTAATACTAGAATCAACACGATTCGTTTTATTCAACTCAAACTTAATATTCCTAGGGTGATCTTCTACTCTCTTCCAATGCACATTCTTAGCTTGCGAGGTCCTATCTTGCTTGGTATTACCTGAAGGCTTTGACCCGCTTGCTTTAATGTCATTGACTACTCCTGTAGAGGGAATTATGGGAACATTAGTTGGTTGATCTACTTTTTGCATTCCTGAACTAGATGTGCAAGGATCTGAACTACTTGAAGGCACATTAGTGTTCACTTTCCTAACACTTGGCATAGAATGATTTATGCGTTTGGCACTAGGCATGGAACAAGGCATCACAGCTTTACCTTTTGCACCTAAGGATTTAGGACATGTTGCAATTACACATTCTAGCAGCTCTTGAGATCGTTTGGCCTGAATGCAAGCAAACCTAATTTCTCTATCAAGAGGTTTATTAATGAAATCCTCTTCCACAATTTCACGGAGACATTCTAGACTATCCTTAAGGTGAGCACAATAGTTATGAAACACAGGTTCATTATTCCTAAGATGAGGAGGAATGTATTTAATAGTTACAGTATATTTGCAGATCGAGGATGACTTTGATGCAACATTCTCATTAAAACAAGTGGCAGTTTCCCTTTTCCGACTTCTCAGATTCTCAATTTCTTTTTGTAAAGACGTTATTTTTCGTTGTTTTTGTCACGAGTGACTTTCATTGAATCATATAACTCTTTAAAGTGTCATTTAACTTTTCATTTTCTTCTAGAAAACTCTCGTTTTCCTTTTGTAAAGCATTAACTAAGTTTTGAAGATGAAAAGTTTGAGAATACTGAGAATCTAAAGGAGGAGGCATTTGGGATCCAATCACATTGTTCTTTTCACCCTTTAATTGAGAGATTTGGGCTTTCAACCTTTCGATCGTGTTACAATGAGCTCGAATCTGTTCATCACGTTTGCTAATTTCAAAAACGCATCAAATTCGGAGCATCCAAGGATGTCTTGATATTTGAGGTTTTAACATTTTCTTTTAGATGTTGATATTTTAATTGTAAAGCAAGATGCTCAACTTCCAATTTAGAAAAATTCTTCACCAGGTTATCATGATCATCCTGTTCAACTTTATCATGCAGTTTAGAGTTAGTTTTTTCAAGCTCAATGACACGATCATGGGAGACTTTCAGTGTAAAATACATGTTGAGTAATTAATTCAGAAATAAGATTCTCAGTCAAGGTATGCAAGTTCTTCCTCTCAATTTCATTATATTTTCATTCTCGCTCATAGTCACTAACCTCTACTATCATTGCATCAAATTCAATTTCCAATTCTTTAATATCTGAATCCATACCCTTTTAAGACTCTCAAATTGATCTTTTAGTTGTTTAAAGAAAGGCATGACCTCAGTTAAATAGCATTCTTTAGTTTGCTCAAAACCCCTTTCCCCTTCAGTTATCCAGTGGGTGTGATCCTTTTCTTACAAGTTTTCTCAAAATCAACAAATAATTGAAAAATAACATATTGAGTGATTAAGGTCTTGCTTTTAGTGGCAATAGTTCTAGGAACTAAATGCATTAGTGTATTGAGGAGGATACAGATCGCTGAAGCATTTTCCTAAGAGGAGGGTTTGTTACAACAAGATTCTCTTCTTTTTGCTTATCTAAATCCTTTTTCCAGAACACTTGTTCGGGTGTTAACAACGTTTGAGGCTTAAACTTGTTCAAGGAAATCCAATTTTCCTTTTTGTAATCATGGGGTTTAATTGTTATATTTTTCTCTTCACATTCAGGATCTTCTAGCTTCTTATTCATTTTCTCCCTAGATGCATCATTTAATTTTCTATCTTCCTCAGTGCACTCAAAGCAACTAGGTTTCTGTCTAGGCTTAAGGATTTCATTACCATCATAAAGTACCTTATTAGCAGCTCTAGCCTTTTTAATGACCTCTGGATTTGGTTCCTCAATAAGGGGAATGCTATGCTTATCGCTTAAGACTTTATGCTTAGTGATCAAGTGAGCAGTCTGAATGGTATTCCCTTGTACGTACAACTTATTTTCAAGCTTGTTTTTCAGAGTTTTTAGATTGGAAAAATCATTCAAAAGTTTTGATTTCTTAGCATTGAATTCTTGCTTAAGCATTTTAACATTTTCTTGAAGTTCTTGTTTTTGCTTAGCAGTTTTAGAAAGCTTTTCTTGTAAGGAGTTTAACTCTTGTTTTAATACTTCTTCTCTAAAATTACTTTTTCTAATAATTGTGCGCATTTGGTCATCCATTTCCTGCTCACGGGTGGTTAACTCAAACTTAGCACGTTGTTCATAAATAGCAACTTGTTCTTTATAGGCATTTAGTTCAGAGGTAACAGAATCATCAGGGGCACATGCAATGTATTCATCAAAAACATAGTCATCATTGACTGCGGAAGATGCATTACTTGGTACAGCCTCACTTTCACTTTGCTTCACATATTGATCATATGGGACAATATTGCTATTACCCTCATCATCAATATCTGATTCATAAGTTTCAGGATTTTGTACTTTATTATGCATCTTTTGCCCATCAACATCATCATATAGTTTTAATACCTCTGAAATGATTTTGTCTTTGGATGGATCAGCTTTTTGTGGTGGAGAGACCTTTGGAGAGACCATAGGTGAGATGCTAGCCATGAAGATTGTTTGGGCGATGGGTTCATCATCGACATCCGAGTCAAATGCATCACAGTCAGCTACTTGAAATGCATTTTGATGATTATGGCCTATCTCCTGAATTGGCTGTTCATCAACATCATCATCATAGGTTCGGGCATTTCCCTCAGCAAGGAACAACAACTCCTCTTCATCCAAAGCTGCTCCATTATCCCGAGCTTGCACAAGCAACATCTTGTCTCTGAAGTATTCTGCATTCTGTGGACATTTTGGAGATGTGCAGTTCCTAGCAATATGTCCCTCACCACCACAGTTGTAGCACTTAATTGGCTTTGCTTGACCTTGATTCCCATTCCTTCCCCTATTCTGATTTACCACATATCCTCTACCAACTCCTCCTCCTCCCTGTTCATATTGCCTTTCTTGAATTGGTTACACCATAACCTTCCCATCTCGGTTGCTTGATTGTGTGGATTGGATCTTTGTTCGAGGTTATTGTTGGTGTGTGGAAGAGAGTTCATGTTTTGACTAACCATGAGAGATAGTTGATTGATGAAGTTTTCCATGAATGTGTTTGGTGCGGAGGCTTATATGCTGGATCAGGGATGAGTTTGTAATTACCATCACCCATTGGAATGACTTGAGAAGCTTTGGTAGTAATACCAACATTTGTGTAAAAGGCTGTTGAGTCATTTGAGGAACTTGTTTCTCCCTGGTTGGTTTTGAACTGTTCTAGAATCCTTTTCTCAAACATAGCATGTCTCTCATTCTGGAGAAGGAAGGCCTACAGTTGCTCATAGTTGGTGTTCTTCAATCCTTTGGTTAGCTTCACAGAGGTGACAAACTTGTGCCATTCAGGATTTATGTTGTTCACAAACTTTGAGTTCGGCTGAATGTTTGGCATGGTCATTTTAATGTTCCTCATGTCATTCACAAGCTTGTGGAATCTCACGTAGTATTCATAGATGCTCTCATCTGGTTTCATCTTGAAGTGCTCAAACTCATCATACAGTTGTGATTCTCTGTCTTCCTTGGTTAATTTAGAACCTGAGAGAAGCATCTTGACATTATCCCAAACTGCCTTGGCTTCAGTGTTGTGATTGATAAGCTTGTAGATGTCTTTTGGAAGACCCTATAGTATGATGTTTGAGGCCCTGATATCAGCTTCGAATCTCTTTTTCTCCTTATCACTGACCTCATCATACGTCTTTGGTGTGTCCAATCCAAAGATCATGGTTCCATCTGCAGCAGTATCAATTATGTCTCTTGTAGTCTCAATTTGATCGGTCCTTCATCAATGGATTTGAGAATGTTGACCCCATTTTCCTTTCCAAGACAGTACAATCTGATTCGTTGATCCCAAGAGTCATAGTCGGAGTTCATCAAGCATGGGTGGGCGAGTATCAGAACCATTTTGCTTGAACATCCTCAGCAACAATGGAGATGATTGTAGATACGTTGGTAGACATGTTAACAGATTACACGGGATTTTATAACTCAATGATTAAACGGGAAATAGATTCTTTCACGGGATTTTACTAAATCAAGAGAAAACCGTATTACAAGCAGAAATCAACCAAGTCGCTAAGAGTTATTGAACCAAGTCACTAGATACAAGTCGCTAAAGCACCAAGTCGCTACACAGTCAAGTAAGCTAAGAGCAACTCGCTAAGGTCCAAGTCGCTAACACCAAGTCGCTAAGAATTATGACAGCAAGTCGCTAAGCACCATGTCGCTAGACACAATTAAGTTGCTAAAGAACAACTCGCTAATATCCAAGTCGCTAGTATCAAGTCGCTAACAATTTGCACTACAACTCTCTAACAATTCCTGAAGCAAGTCGCTAACCTCACCAAGTCGCTAGTTGATAAGGTTTTAAAATGTACCTTTTTGAGGGGTCATTTAAGCCCTTATTTGATCACTTTTGTATCCGTTATTACTTAATATCGTTCCTTTTCACTTTTTAGGTCTCTTGAAGGCAAATTGCTGTAATGGCACTTATTTGGACGAAAAGGCGCGGATATACGAAGAAAATGGCCAAAGTCAAGAAATCGAGACACTCAAGCTGCTAAAATACAAGGTGACGGCGTCACTACTTAATTGCGATGCCGTCGGAGCATTTTGTGACGGGACAGAAGCCAAATATCTTATTTTCAAGTGACGGTGTCAAGCTTTAAAAGAGTAGGCGTCGCAACTCAACGGCCTAGATTTGATCCGGCGTCATAAGCGAAGAGGACGGCGTCACAAGCACAAGGTGACGCCGTCACAAGACTAACGTGGCCAAGACGAAACCCTAATGACGGCGACCCGACGGCGTCACAAATCATAAGGTGACGCCTTCGCACGTGTAATCTTATATATAGAATCTGAATTTTTCAGTATTAGAGAGTAGTCTTTTGGAGTAAAAAACCTAAACCGAACCAATGCTGTCTTGTATAGTATTTTAGGGTTCCAAACCCTATCTTACATCAAGATAAGTGTTTTACTTCATTAATTCAATTATGTCTTTGATTATTTGTGTGTATGCTTGCATGTTCTCCATGTCCGGCTAATTTACTTGTGTGTTTGCTTAGGGAATATGAAACTTAATTACTGAATATTGATTGGTTGTCTCTTATCTTAATTGTTTAATGATCTAGTAATGCGATAGGTCATTCGTTGTGTAGTTAATGCTTAATTAATCTTTGTGAACCTTAGACTATAACACCTAGAGTAGTTGTAGGCTAAACCATACAAAGAGTGCCTTAGAGTTAGAGTGTATAAATCCTAGAGATTTTGTAGACGAGACCCTTTGGTAAGTTCAAAGAGTTAGGGATAAACGCATACCCTACGACTTTAGACATACAACACGATTAAGAATAAGGACGTGACAATTCAACCATCAATAGGAGATAATTAAGGAGTAATAAAACCTAAGTAAACACATTTTTAAACTATCATACGAGCACACAATAATTAGACATAGACTACCATCACCTTAGATTAGATAATTAGATAAGTAGAGTAATCGGTAGAAATACCAACCCCCAAATCCAAACCCCGAGATTCGTACCTTTCCATTTCCAAAAAAACATAAAAAGATAAAAAATAATCTTCCTCAACCCCAACCTTAGCATAGTAACTTCTCACTAGCATTCCTATTCCCCTTGAGAACGATATCAATACCCGTGGCTTACCCTAATACTACACTACAATGATTAGGTTCACTGCCTAGGGTGTTGAAAAACTTGCTCGACGAAAAGGAAGTTCCTTTGACCCCGAACGACGCGTGTAGCGTAATCAAGTTTTTGGCGCATTGGCGGGGAATAGAATAGCTAGTTAGTAGTCCACCTCGTTTAGGTTTCTTTGCTTGATTCCTATCAAGTAAATTTTTTCTCATTTTTAGCCTTCTCGTAGTCTATCCCCCTTCTTCATGACCTTTGTTCGTATCCCATCACTTTTCATCATGGAAGGTGATAACCACCCACCATTCATCAACCCACCACCAATTGACCCGCCAAGAGCCTCTACTCTTGGTGAATACTCGAGACCAAGCCACCTAGGCTATAGGAATACCATTGAGCTTCCCGACCAAGCCTAAAATACGGTCCTGCGATCCGACACCATCCGGTTGGTGCAAAACGGATGTGCATTCCATGGACTTCGCTCCGAAGATCCAAATCAGCATCTAAGGGATTTCCTTAAAATTGTCGATTCCATCGACCTTGATGCTACTACGCGGGAGACTACGTGCCTGCGTCTCTTCCAATTTTCTCTACGAGACCAAGCTAGTAATTGGCTTGAGCGACTTCCCGGCGGCTCCATCTCAAGTTGGGATGATCTCACCTCTCGCTTCCTTGCTCAATTCTTCCCACTGGGGAGAACCACTAAACTTAGGAATGACATCTTGGTGTTCCAACAACATCAAGGTGAATCTCTTTACGAAGCATGGACTCGATTCAAGGACTTACTTCATAAAGTCCCTCATCACGGCATTGATCTTTGGCTCCAAGTCCAAATTTTTTATGATCATGTCAATTTCCCCACAAAGAGATCCATTGACCAAGCGGCCGGTGGAAAACTTAGTAATCTCACCGCGGAAGAATCATGGGGCATAATAGAGGACCTTGCCCTCTATGACAATGAAAGTTGGAATGACCCTCGTGAGTTGCCCAAAACCGTTAAGGCAATCTCCTTGCCTCCTATTGACTCACAATCTTCCGATCGTAGGATGATCGAGCTTAAAGATCAAGTTAAATTCCTAATGAGTTCCTATGAAAATCCTAAGTCTTCTCATCAAGTGAATAAAATCACTCTACCTTGTGAGTTATGTAGTGGTCCCCATGACACTCGTGATTGCACAAGACTCCCCGAACAAGCTTTTGCGGACTATGCCTCCACGCGTACCGGCGGGCGGGAGAAAGTGGTACACTTTCAAGCCCGAACAAAACAACTTAGGAAAATCTTACAATCCCTCGTGGAGAAATCATCCTAACCTTAAGTGGAACCAAAACTCAAGCACCCCCAAAGCTCATCTAGTCCACCTAATAGGTTCAATTCTCTAAACACCGGGAACCCCACTAATCTTGAGGCAATTGCATCTAGATTCATGTCATCTCAAGAGGCTCGATTGACTAAGCTTGAAGCCGATTTTAAGCGAAGACAAGGCGAGATGACAAACAAGCTTGATGCCCTCTTAAAAGCCTTTAATGAATGGGAAATTGGAGCACTCCCAAGTGATACTATAAAGAACCCAAAAGTGAATTCGATTTCGTCGACTTCATGTTCTTGTTCACCATGGGAGAGTGCACATCCATGTCCCTCACACCCAACGGTTCACTCGATAAATGCTATCAAAAAGGGTTCCAAGCCATCCAAAATGAGGTACCAAGGCCCTGCACCATTGGTAGAACCTACTCTTGAGAAACCCGTCAACCAAGAACCCAAACCTAGTCTAGAGGAGGAGTACAAGGAACTCCATCAAGAAAAACCGGTTCTTGAAGTCTTAGCTCATGCACCTTATTATAATGCTTTAAAAGAAAAATATGAGTTAGAACTTAAACTTGGAAAACATGGGTCCGATTTTGTGCGAAATAATCTACAGAAAAAGTTAGACGATCCCGGGCTATTTACTCTTCCATGTAGGCTTGGAACTTCCAAATCTCTCGATGCCCTAGCCGACTTAGGATCATGCATCAATCTTGTTCCGTTGTCCCTCCATAGAAGCCTTAACTTAGGTAAGATAGAACCAACGGAAACCATCTTAGATCTAGCGGACGGTAGTGTTGCATATCCGGTGGGGATAATTAAAGACATGGTAGTACACGTAGGAGAGTTGACTCTTTTGGCCGACTTTCATGTGCTAGACATGAATAAGGACCCGACATGCCCATTACTAGTAGGAAGAGGATTCTTAGCTACCGCTAGTGCTATCATCAATTGTAAGATGTCCAAGATAGTGGTAGGAGAGGGAAGTACTAGGTCAATCTATGATGTCAAAAAGCATACATACTACAAAGAAGAGGAAATCCCACATGAGATTAGGTTGGATAGAACGCCCTCTAGATATGGACCTTGGATAGATAAGAACCTCATAGGTCCCCAACGGCCTTTCTACTTAGATGAAGCCTTTGCTAGTAAAGCAACTTTCAATGAAAAAGAGATGGCTAGGGACATGCAAGTGAACCCGTTCGAGGACGCCTTAGTATTTAGGAAGATGACCGAGTTTCTAGGAAGCTTGCCCATCAACCTTATCATGGATAAGTGGAAAGTTGAGAGCGATAAGCCTAAACATAAATGGGATTGGAATAGACCACCTAGTGATGGTAATGGAGAGTGGCACATTAGAATAACGATCTATGATCCCGATGGAGAGAAGTTTGAAAAGGCATATCGAACCAAACGTACTACTAGGAACTTAAATGATAAGTTTGATCCTTATGACATTGTTAAGGATATGCTTACTCATATCGGTACGTAGGAGCACGACTACGAGTCTAGCTACAAGACTCTTAAATAAAGAAAAGCGCTTCGTGGGAGGCAACCCATGCTTAATTGTTTACTTGTTAGTATCATATATCTTTTAGTGATTGTTTATTCTCATGTTTAAATTTGTAAAAATGCTTTATGTTGTTTTTAACCTCGTCTTAATTGCATATAAAGGTATTTTACATAAAGGATAAGTGTAGGGAGGATTACACACGTTTTCAAAAGAAACGTAAACATGAGAATAGCAATTCATTAAAAAGATATATATATGTGTGTTTGTTCGAGTCAAATGCTTGTATCGAGTCATAATGGATGTTTTGTAGAAATTTTTCCAGATTCTAAAGATGTAAATTTTTCAGAATTTTTTTTCCAGAAAATCATGAGACCGTTTTTGTCGGGATAACTGATGGCGTCGGTAACTGACGGCGTCGAGGAAGGAGTAAAACAACATATTACTTTTTTCGTTTTCGAGTTACTTATAAATTTTGGAATTTTCGGTCTTAATTTTCAAGAAATTGTAAACATCCATTCCACAAGCATTATATCCTAGTTTAGTAGAGTCTTATATATATTATTACCGCCGATTTTACGTGAAGGTTTCATTTGTTTTCTTGAATGTGCGAGTTTTATTTATCAAGAAGAAGAAACAAAAGATTGGAAGGAGCTTTTCACGCATACATTTTTCTTGGAAAGGATTTAACCACCACTTTACACGGATCCTACCGAGCTAATCAGGGGAGTACTAGTTTCTTTCGTTTTTAATTACCTTCCATTATCATAACTTTGATACTTTCGGGGAACATTGGGGACAATGTTCAGTTTAAGTGTAGGGAGGGAAAATAAAACGGGAACTTTGAAACTATGCTTATCCTTGAATATTTGCTTTGTCCAATTGTAATTGTGTAATAAACCATGAGAAAATGTCGGTTAGGGTAATTTTGGCACCAAATTTTTAATTTTTCATGACATATAGGAGTGGGCCATTAGTCTTAACAAAAGCGTCTCACGGATAGGAAGTTGCATGACTAGCACAAAAACCCTTTACCACCTAAATTCCACCCAAAATGTGAGGATCACCCTTAGATTAGTAGGAATTAAAGCATTCATCTTTAATGCTTAGAGTGTGAACCGGTAGTATAATAGATTCTAGAACTTGTTTTGGGATGCATCCCGAGATCGCTAGTAAGACTACACTTGTGTAGTTAGGAATAACTAAATGATAAGAGGCATTAGGATAACCCTTGTTTGATACCCGTAATATAATTACTTCTTCCACATCGGTTGAGTAATTCCCCAACACCCTTTGCGTTGTACTCATTTTTAGTACACGATACCCCTAGTTAACCCCTCAGAGCCTATCCTTTTCGCGGTTCTCTTGATTTTTCGGTTTTCCAGAATATCAATGAAGAGCATTGTTTACACCCCACCCCCAAATTTACACCCAAATCGCCTTAGCTTACCTTGTATGCACTCACTTTTAGTGCATTATTGTTATCACCCTAAACCCTTAGTTCAATTATCTAGTTGCTTGCATGAGTTGCTAAGTCGAGTCATATCCTTTGTACACAGTTTTGGGACGATTGGGACTCATGGGAAAAAGTTAAAGTTTAAATGATTAGAAGGGAACGTTAAATTCCCTTATTTGCGTAATAACATACCCCAAGTGTTTTGATCTTTTCAATTCGGGTCAAATTAGTGTTAGAGTAATAAAAACTCAAGTGTAGGGATGTGCCTATAAATCCCTATCATTTTGATGTTACCGTAGAGGATGGTAGAATAAAAGTGTATGAAAAATATATATATATATATATATATATATATATATATATATATATATATATATATAAAATATAGTAAAAAGAAGAAAAAATAGTGTTAAAAAAAAAACATACCGGCTACCATCCTACATCTATCTTTAAATTTATGTTTGTTTGTTTCAGTTATCTAGAGTTTAGAGTGTCAAGTCTTGGCTTAGCAACGCCATTCTTCGTATGCTTGTGACAGAAAGATTTTTGACATGCCACCACTAAATAGCCTATCCCACCAAACCCTTTGTTTCCCTACTGCAAGCCTAACATTACAACCCTTTAAAGACCTCTTTGATAGTCTTTCCTTGGTGCTTACGCCAAAGCCGTGGAGTTTTGATCTAGTCTCAAGCCTATGGTAATCTATGTACTAGGACCGGTTAATGAGTGTTTATCTTCCATTTCCAACTTGTTATATTTCATATACACCCGAGAGAGATGTGAGTATCCAAACACCCCTTGTGAGGTGCTAGTATGTAATTTCCGTGCTTGTTATGACTTTTGCGGGGCTTATATGTGTTGTGGACTGTTTTAAACCAATGCTTCATGACCCCTAACTTATAAATTAATTGGCTAAAAGCACATTTGCTTGAGGACAAGCAAATACCAAGTGTAGGGATATTTGATAAGGTTTTAAAATGTACCTTTTTGAGGGGTCATTTAAGCCCTTATTTGATCACTTTTGTATCCGTTATTACTTAATATCGTTCCTTTTCACTTTTTAGGTCTCTTGAAGGCAAATTGCTGTAATGGCACTTATTTGGACGAAAAGGCGGATATACGAAGAAAATGGCCAAAGTCAAGAAATCGAGACACTCAAGCTGCTAAAATACAAGGTGACGGCGTCACTGCTTAACTGCGACGCCGTCGGAGCATTTTGTGACGGGACATAAGCCAAATATCATATTTTCAAATGACGGTGTCAAGCTTTAAAAGAGTAGGCCGTCGCAACTTCAGGACGGCCTAGATTTGATTCAGACGGCGTCATAAGCTGAAGAGGACGGCGTCACAAGCACAAGGTGACGCCGCCGCAAGACTAACGTGGCCAAGACGAAACCCTAATGGACGGCGACCCGGCGTCACAAATCATAAGGTGACGCCGTCGCACATGTAATCTTATATATAGAATCGAATTTTTCAGATATTAGAGTAGTCTTTTGGAGTAAAAAACCTAAACCGAACCAAGGCTGTCTTGTACAGTATTTTAGGGTTCCAAACCCTATCTTACATCAAGATAAGTGTTTTACTTCATTAATTCAATTATGTCTTTGATTATTTGTGTGTATGCTTGCATGTTCTCCATGTCCGGCTAATTTACTTGTGTGTTTGCTTAGGGAATATGAAACTTAATTATTGAATATTGATTGGTTGTCTCTTATCTTAATTGTTTAATGATCTAGTAATGCGATAGGTTATTCGTTGTGTAGTTAATGCTTGATTAATCTTTGTGAACCTTAGACTATAACACCTAGAGTAGTTGTAGGCTAAACCATACAAAGAGTGCCTTAGAGTTAGAGTGTATAAATCCTAGAGATTTTGTAGACGAGACCCTTTGGTAAGTTCAAAGAGTTAGGGATAAACGCATACCCTACGACTTTAGACACACAACGCGAGTAAGAATAAGGACGTGGCAATTCAACCATCAATAGGAGATAATTAAGGAGTAATAAAACCTAAGTAAACACATTTTTAAACTATCATATGAGCACACAATAATTAGACATAGACTACCATCACCTTAGATTAGATAATTAGATAAGTAGAGTAATCGGTAGAAATACCAACCCCCAAATCCAAACCCCGAGATTCGTAACTTTCCATTTCCAAAAAAACATAAAAAGATAAAAAATAATCTTCCTCAACCCCAACCTTAGCGTAGTAACTTCTCACTAGCATTCCTATTCCCCTAGAGAACGATATCAATACCCGTGGCTTACCCTAATACTACACTACAACGATTAGGTTCACTGCCTAGGGTGTTGAAAAACTTGCTCGACGAAAAGGAAGTTCCTTTGACCCCGAACGACGCGTGTAGCGTTATCACTAGCCGTAGTGGAGAATCGACTAACTTGTACTATTTTTCGGCTTTTCTCAATAGACAAGTCGCTAGGCTCAAGTCGCTAACAACTAACACTGTAACTCGCTAACTTTTACTGAAGCAAGTCGCTACGATGAAAATCACAACGAGAACCAAGTCGCTAGCAAGAAAAACTTCAAAAACACACTTTTCAATCCAAAACAAGCTCAACCACAGTGATTCAAGCTTACCAAATCAAAACCCAAGCATTTACAATGATTCTAAACACAAAAGTACACCCAAAATTAAAACTTTAACACTAGAAATGATCCAAATGATGCAAAAACCACTAAACTTTTTCAAACTCAAAAACCACCTAAAACCACTAGAAATCCAAGGATATGTAAGAGAGATGATCAAACCATGGCTCTTGATACCAATTGTTAGATATTGGATTTCACAAACACACTAAACCAATGATCAAAGAGGCATATACAAGAGGTTTTAAAGAGAGAAAGAGTTAGAGGTTTGGGAACTTAGTGAGAGAAAATGAAAGTATTATTATGAGCTCCAACTCTCTACCTTGGGAGGTAGAGACTATTTATAGTTCTTACATAAGTCGCCACCTACGAGCTATGGATCAGGAATACAGTGGGTAAAGACCCGTCCGTCCTCCACGGTGTTACTTAACTAAATACTACTTAACATTAAACAATCTACGACTACGAGCTTTCTAACGATTACATATACTTGAGGTGACCGACTCTTTAATTACTGGATTTTCTAAATCCAAATAATAAAAGAATCCCAAGGCACAAGTAACACACACAAATTAATCCAACTTGCTTCCAAACCCTAATTTCTCAAAAATCCTCAATCAACAACAATCAGCATGTTTAATCAACCAGAAGTCATCAATCTAACATCCTCCTCCTCCTCCTCCTCATCATCATCATCAAGTGATGATTCTCATCAATTGTTTCGTTACCCTCATCAAGATGAACCACGACCTAGAAAGTCCCCCTTTCTCCTTTCATCTGAAGATGATAGTGTGGTAGATCCTAGTGAGTCATCAAGAGGTTCAGATGATTCCACTGAGCGCCTAGAGCCAACCTTCAATAGATTGGTGAGGGAGGAAGCAGTTTATGTGTCACACCCCCAAATTACCTGTTTTGCAGCGGAATGGAATTCCTGGGGGTTGACTGTCATAGCATCACAATCACAGTTATATTGAACGACCTAAAGTGTCGTTTGGAAATTACATCGCTTGATTTAATAAAAACATTCAGAGTTACAAAGATAGGTCCCAAATGAAAATCAACATGTGCGGAAAAATAAGTTTGGTACAAGTTAAACGATGTTTTTAAAGTGTATAAATCCCATGTGAGACGCGTCGTCACCGCGACTCTATGATATGTCCACATGCATGCCATGAAGTGAATGCCTTAGTTACCTGAAAATACATTGCTAAAAGTGTCAAAACAAAGGTTGAGTGAGTTCATAGAGTTTATGTATATGTATAATACGACTACCACAAGTATAAGTTTGTATGACAATGATGTCACAAAAATGATACAATTGCTATAAGTCCATGACACCGAAACTAGACTGATCATGATGTTCGCCCCAACAGAGTGTTTGCCAAACAACTCAAATAATGATATTAAATGAAATGCATCCGTTTAACCAGTTGGAATCCACCAACCCGGATGGAGGAGTCACCCTCGATAGATCTATCCACTCACCCTCGCTTCTATGAAATTAACGGTTCATGTTATATAATGGGACATTCAATTGGCATGAGGTAACTTAAGCAATGTAATGAATTTGATATACTTGGTATCGTAATAAAAAAATGATGTACAATGTATTCTCCCCCGTGGGTTTGAAATAAAGTAAAAACTTGAATAAATCGGGGCTATGAAAACTCACCTGCTGCAATGATAATAATGATGTAAAGGCAATACTGAAATGAGGCGCAACCTCTAACCGTGACCTATTATGAATGATATGTTCTAATGTAAATCATGAAACAATGTCGTGCATGCAAATCCACATGTAATCTATACCACTTGTACGTTTTTGAAAATAGAATTTATCGTCGAAATATAAGTTTATGACATCTCGTCATGTTATAAAATACTTTACAAGTATTTACGTTGAAATGATATCTTACGATAATCATTTAATGATTTATTATGAAATTATAACTTTCGTCGTAAAATAATGTCGTTGAAATTTCATGAAAGTGACAAAACAGCCTTGAAAAGCTAGTCGTAAAATGGTGCACGTCGAGTGTTAGGAAACGAACTCAACGGTTTTGGGAAGCTTGTATCATTATCTCAAAGTTTTAGCATTTAAGTTTTCATCCCAGAGGTCTCGATCACGGAGAAAAGTATAGGTGAAGTATGGGACTTGTATCCAAAATATTGTTTAAGGATGGTTTTCGGCAAAGTTTAAGTGACCGTATTTTATTCGTTACAACTCCGCTAGTCAAACAGTCGGACATTTTGGAAAATATACTTGGCGAACTTACTTTTACTAGAAGACATCACTTTATAAAAAGTTCTACATCAATGTTAAAAACAACCTCCAACATGGTCACTTGTTTGCCGTAAAACTTGTCTATTAGAAATTTAATAGTTTTCCTTATATAATAAAGTTACGACAACTTTTTGTAAACGTGTATAATTTAATCATTACAAATCCGTTTCCTACGTTTTATAGGTCCTTAGCTTTGTATCAAAGTATACTAATATATTTTTGATAAGTCGACACAATTTATAACGCCTAAGTTTCATTTTTGACTCGTACAAAATAAACATAACATGCTGAATTTTCATAAAATTATAGTTTCCGTCGCCTAACTTGAAAATTTCATAACTTCTTCGTTATAGCTCCGTTTTAATCCGTTCAAGCGGCCACGTTTTCATTTTAAAGTGTATTTTCTAAATATCTAGGCCAAAAATTTTTATCCACTGTCGAATTTTCCAGATTTCGAAAATAAGGACAGACCCTTTTTAAAACTTGTCGAAATGAGTTTTTCTCGCGCCAAACCTATTCTAACCCATTCAAAACAACTCCGAAGCTATTCTAATCCTACCATACACCTTCTTAGGGTGTCATGGGTTCCTAGACATCACCAAGAGTGATTTATAACAAGGAGTAATTATAGGATGACATAAATATATATAACTCTTAAAATCAATGAAAAAGTGGTATAAACATCATATGACTTGCATGTTTTCTCAAATATGATGAAATGAATATAACAATGAATATGAAATATGATGATGAATATGGATGCTTACTAGTAAACTTGATGAGGTTATGAGAACAAAGGATTTTTCCTAATCACCCAAGGTTTTTATTGCACAACCTTAATCAAGAGTGATACTAGTGTGTAAAAATCTTGTCTTTAAAATTTTTGATGATCTTTCTTGGTCCCTTGTGGTTGGCCGGTTGCAAGAGGAAGAGAGGAAGAAGAGAAATGGTTTTCACCTTTGAATATGATGAGTGTATGTGTTGATGTTAAAGTATTATACAATATACATAGTAGATATTATGCAAATTTAAGTGACTCACCCCCCTTGTGTCGACAAGGGGGTGTTAGTCATCTCTTTATGCATTTTTTTTTATAATGTATAAGTGTAATTATATGTAAGTTAATTGAAGACATGTGGTAACTTGTATACACATTTGAGTATTTAAGGTAGTGTTAGATAAAAATAAATTTTAACGGGTCAAGATAAAATATATTGAAGTCCTAAAAATTATAAAATACATTTCTTGCAAAATTTGAGTGAAATAATAATTATCGTGTAGTTTTTAAGAAAACCGTCTTAATTAAATAAATATAACAATTTATATACGAAATAAATTGAAAACATCGGGTAAATTAATAATATAATTTTTATAGTCTTAAAACGAGTATAAAAATATATTTGGTATATTTTTGGAAATGTCGGATCAATATTCAAAATAAATGTTTACGCGATAGCGTTTATTTAATAGGAATTTAAACGTTTAATTGAAAAATGCAAATCCATGCATGAATCGATATGAAGTGATGTTATCGATGTTGTGTAGACTAAATCTAGTCTATATGAAATGTCCTTGATGTTATGTTCATGAATTCGCAGCTAAACCATTAAGGTTACGCGAATTTGATACTCGTAAATGTAGTTTACGATAAATGATGAAATAGTGAAACTTTTAAAGTTTGTAAAATGACCTGAAATTACGAGTTGTCACATTCGCCCATCCAAAAAGGAATTCAGTTCCCGAATTCAGTCCATGTTGGGTCCTACGGTGTTACCGGTGAAAGGTGAGGATATTTGAGTCGCATTGGGTCGTCCAATGTTTTCTAAATCGTACTACGCCTTTCCAAGATGGGACGTTGAACATATATTTGTTGCCAACTTGAAATTCTAATGGTTTGCGACTTATGGAACATACTTCCAATATTTTGCGTCGTATAACGACGTAGCTTATCTAGCTATATGTTGTTACTTGTAACTGATTCTTGATCTATTCGATCACTTTGTTGTTTCATGAATGACTTATGGACTTGTGAGTTAAACTTTCCTGGTTTTAACCCGTGAGTAAGTGATTGACACCTCAACCATAGAGTGCCTCAATTGGTGTAGTCAATATGTTCATGTGCTAACTATTGTTGTAAAGCAATTTGTTCGATGAAGAATGATTTGTCTAATCATTTCTAGAAAAATCACACATGCCTTGAATATATCTTGTAACGTTTGAATTGTTCTCTCGCTCTAACCATTGAGCTGAGGATAATAGGTGATAATCATATCCTAGTAGGTTCCATGGAAAGATTGAAATGGTTATCAGGAGCTTAAGGTGAATCGAATAGCTTATAATAGGTACAACTGGTATTGATACCACGTGTCTCTTGCAAAATTTCAAAATGTTAAATCAATGAAAAGGACCTTATTGAAAAGAATAGATTATGGGTAACAGTTGTGATTCCTCGCGTTTCTAGCGAATGTCATTACTTGAGTCTTACTTGCCTAAGGTGCTTAGTCTCCATGACTAAAATGTTTATTGTTTGATTATCGAATTGTTTCCATGCTATATGTTGTAAAGTCACAAAACCTTAAATATTTAAGTGATGTGGTGTAGTGATTGACTTTCAAGATATGTCCCGATATTGAGTGCTTGTAAAATCATTTCATCACTTAGATTGTTATCATGCTAGCATAAACATAGATATCAGCTTATACTATGTCGAAGAATGTTTGTTCTAATTTCACTTGTAGATGGAGTGTCATTGATTGTCCGATATGTTCAAACATGTTGCCTCTCTTGATATGAAAGTGAGGTTACTTGGAATTTCTAGAAAACACAATGCCTTAGAGGAAGTTTATATTGATAACCTTAATTTAACAAAATTTTCCTTTAAGGAAAACTCATTGTAGGGAAGTTCACATATTGTTGAAGCCAGGTTAAATGGAATGTTCTGGTCAGTTAGAAGACTTGGTTTATCCCTATGATGTTGCTTAGTGTGTATTCGCTTCGTACTAAATCTTATAACTCGGTATTGCTAGTACTTTTGAAATGATAGAATTTGGCTTCTAATCCAAAGATAGTGGTTCGTATTGTCTCGTGATGTCTTAATATTTTTGTTAGGTTTTGAAAGATCTCGCTACCTACTTCTAGTCCTTGTTGGTAATTCCGAAATCCTTTCATTGTTTTCTTGTATCGAGGAATCCTCCTCATAGATGGTATAGGAAGCCTTTCCTAAAAAGGTCACTCGTCAAATTCTAACTTATCGGTTGAGTGAGGGATGAATGGCGTAGGCTTCTATAAAGTGTTAACAAAAAGAAATGTTTATGAACACTTTATCTGATTACAAAGCTTTGCTTTTGAGTGAAGATTGTTTTAAGAGATTTGAAATAATGCTTGTTACTTTCATGACATAATTCTTCCTGAATTATACATAGGTGATCGGGCCATGTATAATCGAGGACAATGATGTGATGCTTGGTTTTGTTGAAATGATATTATGTTCCTCCGAAGTTTTAGATGGTATTCAACGTTTTGTTTTGTAAGATAATGGCTCAATGATTTTTCAGAGTAACATGAAAATCGTTTCGCATGATGGTATTAAATAGTTGATAAAATGACTGAAAGCCAATTGATAGGGTGGTAACGAAACAACTTGTTTTAAAACCTTATGAAACAATGTTTCTAAGATGGTGTAGAATGGCTTGCAATAAAATTAAGTGAGATAATGTTATGAAGTAGTAGCAAAGTAACTTGAAATATAATTTGTTGAATGATTTTTAGGATACATGGGAGAACCTCATAAAATGGTAGTAGTCTCTTAATTGGTCAAGAATAAAGTTGGCCTAACCCCTAGTAAGATTATGATGTATTGTCGCGAAATGATTGAAAATTGGGCAATTGCAATAAGGAATGAAATAAACAAAGGTTGTGACTATCGTGAAGATAATAAATGATACAGATTACATTAGCTAGAAATGTACTTATTATCATTCGTTCTGTTGATGGTCAAATCGTGTCTCAAGTGTAGGAGTAGTAGCTTATCTAATAACAACAGCTTTGAAACTCTCAAAGTCCTTAAATCTATAAGATAGTGTAGTTTCTGTAGTCTTAGTGGTAGATGGTAGTGGTGTGTCGAATCATGCACACTTCCCAAGCTGCAAGTCATATGTATGAGTAGTGTATATAAGATGTGATGGTACGAATGGTGCTCTAGATGATAATGATGACGATGATGATGGAAATCCTAGTGGTAAGTTAGGAGATGATGGTGAATGAAATACTACTATCTTCCTTGTAGTAAGCATCCTAATAGGTCCATTAGAACTAAGCCTATAAGTCCTACCAAATGGTATAATTTGTCCCAACAGAGTGATAAAAAAAATTGTCCTGATCCTACAGTGAGTCAATAGTGACCGTGATGGTGTAGGTGCAACTTCGTCCTCCTAAAATGGTTCAGTCTCATCATCTGATGTTATCGGTGTTGAGTCAACTGATGTTATAATTGTGATAGGGAATGACAGGGCATTCTCCATGTCAAAGTGATGTGAGTATGATGGGATGGGTATTTGAAGGCATCTATGTGACAATCGATTTGAAATGAAAGTAAATAACTCGCAAAATGTGCGTATGAAACCGCATGTATAGTGACTATGCACTTATGATGAAATGATGAAATGCTATGATGATGAAGTTATAGTCTAGGGTCAATGATGCAACCTAGTTCTCTATAACCGAAGCTCTGATGCCAATCTATTACACCCCCAAATTACCGCAAATGGAATTCACGGGGTTGACTATTCTAGCATCACAATCACAGTTATATTGAACGACCTAAAGTGTCATTTGGAAAATACATCGTTTGATTTAATAAAATAATCAGAGTTACAAAGATAGGTCCCAAATGAAAATCAACATGTGCGGAAAAATAAGTTTGGTACAAGTCAAACGATGTTTTTAAAGTGTATAAATCCCATGTGAGACGCGTCGTCACCGCGACTCTATGATATGTCCACATGCATGCCATGAAGTGAATGCCTTAGTTACCTGAAAATACATTGCTAAAAGTGTCAACACAAAGGTTGAGTGAGTTCATAGAGTTTATGTATATGTATAATACGACTACCACAAGTATAAGTTTGTATGACAATGATGTCACAAAATGATACAATTGCTATAAGTCCATGACACCGAAACTAGACTGATCATGATGTTCACCCCAACAGAGTGTTTGCCAAACAGCTCAAATAATGATATTAAATGAAATGCATCCGTTTAACCAGTTGGAATCCACCAACCGGATGGAGGAGTCACCCTCGATAGATCTATCCACTCACCCTCGCTTCTATGAAATTAACGGTTCATGTTATATAATGGGGACATTCAATTGGCATGAGGTAACTTAAGAAATGTAATGAATTTGATATACTTGGTATCGTAATAAAAAAATGATGTACAATGTATTCTCCCCCGTGGGTTTGAAATAAAGTAAAAACTTGAATAAATCGGGGCTATGAAAACTCACCTGTTGCAATGATAATAATGATGTAAAGGCAATACTGAAATGAGGCGCAACCTCTGACCGTGACCTATTATGAATGATATGTTCTAATGTAAATCATGAAACAATGTCGTGCATGCAAATCCACATGTAATCTATACCACTTGTACGTTTTTGAAAATAGAATTTATCGTCGAAATATAAGTTTATGACATCTCGTCATGTTATAAAATACTTTACAAGTATTTACGTTGAAATGATATCTTACGATAATCATTTAAGGATTTATTATGAAATTATAACTTTCGTCGTAAAATAATGTCGTTGAAATTTCATGAAAGTGACAAAACAACTTTGAAAAGCTAGTCGTAAAATGGTGAACGTCGAGTGTTAGGAAACGAACTCAACGGTTTTGGGAAGCTTGTATCATTATCTCAAAGTTTTAGCATTTAAGTTTTCATCCCAGAGGTCTCGATCACGGAGAAAAGTATAGGTGAAGTATGGGACTTGTATCCAAAATATTGTTTAAGGATGGTTTTCGGCAAAGTTTAAGTGACCGTATTTTATTCGTTACAACTCCGCTAGTCAAACAGTCGGACATTTTGGAAAATATATACTTGGCGAACTTACTTTTACTAGAAGACATCACTTTATAAAAAGTTCTACATCAATGTTAAAAACAACCTCCAACATGGTCACTTGTTTGCCGTAAAACTTGTCTATTAGAAATTTAATAGTTGTCCTTATATAATAAAGTTACGACAACTTTTTGTAAACGTGTATAATTTAATCATTACAAATCCGTTTCCTACGTTTTATAGGTCCTTAGCTTTGTATCAAAGTATACTAATATATTTTTGATAAGTCGACACAATTTATAACGCCTAAGTTTCATTTTTGACTCGTACAAAATAAACATAACATGCTGAATTTTCAGAAAATTATAGTTTCCGTCGCCTAACTTGAAAAATTCATAACTTCTTCGTTATAGCTCCGTTTTAATCCGTTCAAGCGGCCACGTTTTATTTTTAAAGTGTATTTTCTAAATATCTAGGCCAAAAATTTTTATCCACTGTCGAATGTTCCAGATTTCGAAAATAAGGACAGACCCTTTTTAAAACTTGTCTAAATGAGTTTTTCTCGCGCCAAACCTATTCTAACCCATTCAAAACAACTCCGAAGCTATTCTAATCCTACCATACACCTTCTTAGGGTGTCATGGGTTCCTAGACATCACCAAGAGTGATTTATAACAAGGAGTAATTATAGGATGACATAAATATATATAACTCTTAAAATCAATGAAAAAGTGGTATAAACATCATATGACTTGCATGTTTTCTCAAATATGATGAAATGAATATAACAATGAATATGAAATATGATGATGAATATGAATGCTTACTAGTAAACTTGATGAGGTTATGAGAACAAAGGATTTTCCTAATCACCCAAGGTTTTTATTGCACAACCTTAATAAAGAGTGATACTAGAGTGTAAAAATCTTGTCTTGAAAATATTTTGATGATCCTTCTTGGTCCCTTGTGGTTGGCCGGTTGCAAGAGGAAGAGAGGAAGAAGGGAAATGGTTTTCACCTTTGAATATGATGAGTGTATGTGTTGATGTTAAAGTATTATACAATATACATAGTAGATATTATGCAAATTTAAGTGACTCACCCCTTGTGTCGCAAGGGGTGTTAATCTCTTTATGCATTTTTTTTTTATAATGTATAAGTGTAATTATATGTAAGTTAATTGAAGACATGTGGTAACTTGTATACACATTTGAGTATTTAAGGTAGTGTTAGATAAAAATAAATTTTAACGGGTCAAGATAAAATATATTGAAGTCCTAAAAATTATAAAATACATTTCTTGCAAAATTTGAGTGAAATAATAATTATCGTGTAGTTTTTAAGAAAACCGTCTTAATTAAATAAATATAACAATTTATATACGAAATAAATTGAAAACATCGGGTAAATTAATAATATAATTTTTATAGTCTTAAAACGAGTATAAAAATATATTTGGAATATTTTTGGAAATGTCGGATCAATATTCAAAATAAATGTTTACGCGATAGCGTTTATTTAATAGGAATTTAAACGTTTAATTGAAAAATGCAAATCCATGCATGAATCGATATGAAGTGATGTTATCGATCTTGTGTAGACTAAATATAGTCTATATGAAATGTCCTTGATGTTATGTTCATGAATTCGCAGCTAAACCATTAAGGTTACGCGAATTTGATACTCGTAAATGTAGTTTACGATAAATGATGAAATAGTGAAACTTTTAAAGTTTGTAAAATGACCTGAAATTACGAGTTGTCACATTATGAACTATGAATAAGAGTATCATGACTTTTTCCTTTGTAGTCTCTTGCATCATACAAACAGTGAGAAACTTCCAAATCTCTGCAAAATGGTTAGTGGGAACACAAAGCAACAAACACTGGTTTGAACATAACTATCAGTGCAAAGAAACCTTGTTCAGGAAAGGTTTTAGTGTTCTGAACCTTGCTTCTTGTTTGAACAAGGGTGTTCAAATTTCCAAGTATTTGTTCCTTAGGATGAATCTTATGTATCCTTGTGGTGGTGACTGGACTTTCATGAACGACGTGTTCCAAATTAGTAAAATCAGCATTGAAGAAATCATCCATGTCTTCATCATCAGTAGGAGTATCAATATCTACCAAAGCAGGCATGTTAGGATCATGTGGATACTCCTCTTCACCAAATAATGGCTTTGCGTTGTCCAAAGAAAGTACTATCACCAGTACTTGCGTAGGGGTTTCAATTGTGCTGGCAGGTGGTAGAAGTTGGCTTAGCTTTGCTTTCATTATTTCTATCCGTGCTTTTGTTTGGCTTAGAAGTGCTTTCGAGAATGCTTTTCTTTCTTTCAATTTCTTCTACCGACCGAGTTATCTTTTAACAACTCATCCTTATCTTGATGATGATTAGCTTTGCTTTCAGAATTCAATGCATCATCATCGAGGGGACCTTGCTTATTAATGATAGGTGAGACAGAACCAGCTTTCCACTTTTCAACCAAATAGAACTCCTTTGGAGAATCAGCTTTTTAGAATATGTTTTCGCATCAGAATCCTTTTGTGTACTGCATTTACATTAGTGGAAGTTCGCAATGATAGGCTCATAATTCATAGATTTGGTTAGCATATCAATGTTAAACACGATCGGTCCTTTGGTCTCAACACTAGGAGTCTCTTCACTAAATTGAACATGTAAGTTCTCTTCAACGATCCTAGTCCTCTTATTGTATACTCTAAAGGCTTTACCTAGGTAGCCTATGGTATTCAAGATAGTAATAGGACACCCAAAAGGTTTTAGGAATGCAATCATTGGCTTCCTATCATGTAACAGCTCATAGGGGGTCTTGTTATGAGGCTTCACTACCTTACTTCTATTCTGCACATAACATGCAGGGCCTACACTTCCCAAAAGGTAGTTGGTAACTTAGATTCTGACAACATTGTCCTAGCAGCCTCAATTAGTGTCCTATTTTTCCTTTCAGCTACACCATTCTGTTGTGGTGTTCTAGCAACACTAAACTGTCTTTCTATACCCTTAGCTACACCGAACTGATTCATCACATCATTCTTAAACTCAGTTCCATTATCACATCTGATTACCTTGACCTTATGATTTACTAGATTTTCTATCTTAGTAATGAAACTCTTGAGGATCTCACTAGTCTCACTCTTAGCAGCCAAAAGTATACCCAAGAAAATCTACTATAATCATCAGTGATAACTAGGCAATACTGCTTATGGTTCAAATGTTTAACAAAGGTAGGTCCAAATAAGTCCATATGAAGCATAAACAGTGGTTGTGTGATGGTGTTAATAGTTTTGGTCTTACAAGAGGCTCTATGTTGTTTTCCTTTTTGACAAGCCACACAAAGTTCCTTACACTCAAAAACCTTAGAAGGTAACCCTCTCACTAAGTTTCCTTTCACCAGTTTATTGATTGTTTTAAAATTAAGGTGACCTAGCCTTCCGTGCCATAACTTAGACTCATCTATTGATGCTTTAGCAAACAAACAGGTTAAGGACCTATTAGGAATTACATCTTTAAGATCAAAACAATATATGTTTTCCCTCCTAGGTACCCTAAGCTGTATATACTTTTCATCAAGCATCTTAAAATCAGGTGACAACACCACACACTCAGTTTCTCCAAAAAATACCCAGTTTTTCTTATCACACATTTGAGAAACACTGAATAAATTGTACTTTAGTCCCTGCCGGATAGACCTTTTCAAAGTCTAATTTCCTGTTTTGATTGTGCCTCTTGCCAAGTATCTTTCCTCCCTTTGGATCATTGCCAAATGCCACATATCCTCCATCCAAAGCTTCAAAATCCTCCAGGTTGCTCCCATCCCAAGTCATGTGCCCAGAGCAACCACTATAAAAATTCCTTTGTCTTTTAGCTCATCTTGTAGATTGCCACGCACATGAATTTAGACAAGTTAGTTCTTTTGTGGACCTAAGCCAATCTGACTTGGAGTGCCGCCACTGCATCAACATAATCAAATTTCTTTAGGACCATTGATGCACAGTTGACATGATGTAAAACCTTGGTCTTAGGCTTCCATTGCCAACTAGCTGAGGCCTTAACAGCATAAAATGATTTCCAACCACTGTGTCAGTTATCACCTTTGGAATTTTTAAAACTTCTTTTGTATCAGTGGTGATATTTTTCTTAGCGATGGTTTGATTTTGATTAGCCGTGTTTACATTTTGCTTAGCAGTGGTTGGAACCCATTTGGGTGCAGCAGTGACTATTGACTTTGTATTACCATTCCTCATTAACACTGCTTTAGGAATCATGTTTTTGTTAGGATGAGGTTTTGTTTTATTTGAAAAGTTTTGATGATTTACCCTCCTCCATTGATTCCAAACTTGTGGTTGGTTTTTATAACAGTTTCTCTGTAAGTGCTCAAAACTACCACATATGAAACAAGCCTTCTGGACACATTGAAACTCATCACCTAACTTGTTAGAAATTAGGCCATTAAAGTTTCTCTGATTGCCCCTAGGTATGTATCTTTTCATCTGTTTCCTAGGTATCTCCTTATAATCTACCACTTTCCTAGAGATAGGTGCTCCAAATCTAGGAATAAGGTTGGCTTGCTTAGAATCAACTTTCTTAACATGTTCTATCTTCTCAGGTGTTGATTGAGATCTATCTTCCTTCGAATCGATTCCCAATCTTCAATAGTGGGAGCATCGATGACTTATAGAACCTATCTTAGGTGATTCAAACTTGCTAGTCTCACCTACAGGTTTATTGAAACTAAATTCACTGCTAAATGACAGTTCTTTTGTAGGTGGTGCATGTTTCATAAGAGGTGGTGGAGGCATATTATTGTAACCAAGACCAGTACCATCCTTGAACAATTTTTGACCTATTGGCTTATTTACTAGATCAGAAGCATACTGTGTTTCAGCAACCCTAACAACATGTTTTTCTTTTTCTAATAGGGCTTCTTGTTTTACACTTTCTGCCTCTTCTAGTTTCTTTTTAAGCATTGTGATTTCTCTGTCTTTTAGGTCAATTTCACCACCTAGTATATTTATCTTATCTACATACTCAAACTCACATTTAATACAGTAATTAAGCTTTTCTTCAACACTTTCTAGACCAACTCTATAACCTAAGTTATCTAGAGACAGTCTTTCAACTTCTTTTCTCAAACTCTCAATAATAGCTCTTTGTGATTCTAAGTTATCTTGACATGATTTGAAAGAACAAGTAGAATTTTTATAATCATTAGATACCTTAGAATCTAAACCAGAAGATGAAGCATAGGCGATAAGAGCAAAGTTATGCTCTTTAGAAGCTTCACTAGCAAGAAAATCTGCATTGGGACCTTCTTCAATCTGATCACTCCAGTCATAATCTCGAATCCCATCTTGAGCAACCAATGCTGAAGAAGAAGTAGGCTCTTCAGTGGTCTTCTTGATGTCTTTAGTTCTCTTGGGAGCTCGACATTCTCTAGCAAAGTGACCCTTCTTCTTGCATTTAAAGCACTCCATCTTGCTTTTGTCAAATCCAGCTCTCCTTTGACCATCATACTTAACCTGTCTTCCAGTCCTCCTTAAGAACTTCCTTGCTTGGAGAGTCAACATTGCCATCTGCCATTGAAGATTTATCTCTTCAAGTTCATCAGGATCAATTTGATCAAAATCTTGATTTAAAACAGTAACACTAGTAGTTAAATCTGCCAGAAAAGCACAAATTGCACCATCACTGATATTATCACTAATAATGGTATTGTTTGCAATAGCCGTGGTTATTCCATAGGCAGCAGTGGATACATCTTGTGATTAGTGGAAACAAAACCAATGTTTTGATTAGTAGTAGATGCACCAGCAATGTTGTTCTCAGACTCATATACCATCAAGTTGTTGTAGAGATTGTCCAGAGTCATCTTTTCATAGTCATCCTTATTTCTCCACACCTGCGTGTGCATGCCCATCGGTGATAAACCGATGAATTTCAAATTTATATCTTCTTGAGCAACTTTGTAGTCCACTAACTTCGGTTGGTCGATAAGCTTTTGAAGTCGTTATAAGTGCCATCAAGTTTTTCTCCGAGGCGGTGAAGTTTTCAAGTGATGCTTGAGCATATTCTTCCTTGATTTCTTTGTAGCTTCATTACCAGCAAACCTTGTTTCAATAGCATCCATTAACTCTTTAGTAGACTCATATTGTTCAAAGTCCAAAGCATACTCATTAGGTATTCCCATGGAGAGAATAATGTGAGCTTTAATCTCCAACTTCCTCTTAGCCTTGTCAATTTCACTAACAATGGCTATATCTTTGCCATCATTACCCTTCCTAGGAAGAGTATCACCTTTTTCAACAAATTCCCAGATGGCATAATCAATCATATGAATGTATTGCCTCATTCGCATTCTCCAGTTGGTACTCACCGCTTGAGCATAGGCACCTTTGATGCATTAACCATGTGTGTTTTGTCAGACATCTTAACTTACTTTAACAGAACTTAACTAAACTTCTTCTTGGTTTCAGTTTCTAGATCACAAGCTCTGATACCACTTGTTGATCCCAGTTGAGCAAACGATCCTTTATAGAAACCGACTTAAACAAAGACTTATTAAGTATCACGCGGAATATAATACTTAATCTTAAGAAGAAGAACAATAAACATTCAACACCTCAATATTATTATTAATACGAATACTCTAACAAGTATTAGGGTTTTACAACCTTGAAGTGGACCTTAGATATAAAACATACGTATATCTAATCTAACCTAGGACCTCCTTTTATAGGCTAAGGAGTCCTTTACATAATACAATACGTAACCTACAAGATAAATATCTTTTCCATATTTATCTAATATAAAATATTAAACCGACTATACAAGACTAGCAGTGGTTACAATACAATATCCGTGGTTACTTAATACTACTAGCCGCCGTTTATCATCAGCAGTGGATTCATTCTTCTGTCCGTGGTTTCAACAAATCTGTCCGAGGTTCCAACACTTAGAATAATTTATGATCCAAGGAACCTAAAACCCAACAGGTCTACTACATCTACCAGTTGTGATTCAAATGAAAAGTCAGACCTTCCCAAGACCTCACCCAAGCCTACACCCAAGACTCCCTACAAGACTGTTAGAGTTGCTGCTGAGGAATCATCTTCCAAGACAGTTTCCTCTGAAGACTTGTCTTTTAATTCTTTGAATAATAATGCTTTTAATTACAAGTAATGTTTGTGGTTTGAATGCTTTTGCATGTAATGAGACATCTTTCACTTTGAATAAATCTTCTAAAAAGAAGACATGTTTTGTTTGTGGAAGTAAATTTCATTTGATTAAGGATTGTAATTTTCATGAGCAAAGAATGGGTGTATGTGCTAGTCAAAAGAAACCTAGACCAATGTGGAAAAATGTTAATGATATACCATCTTTTGTTCCACAAGCAACGTATAAACCTTCTCCATCTACTTGGAGAAGAACTGTTGCTAGACCATATGTGAAACCTACTAGTTCATACTTTCAAAATGGTTATTGGCCTGGATGTTTTGACTCAATGTATGTTGGAAGGGGATATTGGGATACTGCTATGAAGCCCTCAGCAGGTTGTTCTTGGACTAAAAAGGGACCTAATTTTCAATGGAAACCCAAGACCAATGGTGGATCTTATACATCTACATGGCCTAACTCTCATGATCCACTAGGCAGGCTTAAGTCAGTGATGACTTGAGTCTCCATAGTGTACTAATATTTTGTATATATTTTGTTGTTGTTGTAGGATCATCCTCTTAAGCATAAAGAAGTTGGCATTGTCGACAGTGGTTGTTCCAGAAGCATGTCAGGAAATAGAGAAATGATGCATAATTTCGTACCCATAGAAGGAGGAGGCAATGTGACTTTTGGTGAAAGTGATGGTAGAATCCTGGGAAGGCACCATCGAGAACACCTCAGTTGGATTTTGAGAATGTGTACTATGTAAAGGAACTGCAACATTTCAACTTGTTCTTAGTCTCACAAATTTGTGACACCAAGAACAAAGTATTCTTCTCTGAGGATGAATGTCTTGTGCTCTCTAAAGACTTCAAACTTCCAGAAGATACATCAATTCTGCTGAGAGTTCCCAGAAACCACAATCTATACACATTCAATTTGAATGATGCTCAACCAGAAGGTGACTTAACATGTTTGGTGGCTAAAGCATCCATGGATGAGTCTACAAAATGGCATAGAAGGATGGCTCATGTGAACTTCAAGACCATAAACAAGCTTTCTAAACTTGGTCTAGTTGAAGGACTTCATTCCAAAGTCTTCACCAATGAACACAAGCTGTTACACCGCAACAAAGGAAAGCAACATAGAGCCTCATACAAAGCCATTACATTTGTGAGCACTATCACGAACCTCTTCTTGTGCATATGGATCTATTTGGCCCAACCCAAGTCAGAAGTATTGATCACAAGTATTTCTGCCTGGTGATCACTGATGATTATAGCAGGTTTTGTTGGGTATTCTTTTTGAGAACTAAAGACGAAACATCTCAAACTTTAAAAGAGTTCATTACCCTTGTCGAAAACCAGCTGAACAAAAAGGTGAAAGGTATTCGGTGTGATAATGGGACAGAGTTCAAAAATGTTGTATTAATAGAACTCTATAAGTCTAAAGGGATAAAAAGGGACTATAGCAATCCAAGAACTCCACAACAAAATGGGGATGCAGAAAGAAAGAATAGGACCTTGATAGAGGCAGCAAGATCCATGCTTGCAGACTCTAAATTACCCACTATGTTCTGGACTGAAGCAGTGAGCACGACTTATTATGTACTAAACAGGGTATCATTACTAGACCTCATTTCAAGACACCTTATGAACTTCTCACTGGGAAAGTTCCTGCTATTCATTACCTCAAACCGTTTGGATGTCAAGTGACCATTTTGAACACTAGTGATCCACTGGGAAAATTTGATAAGAAAGCTGATGAGGGGTATATTGTGGGTTGTTCAACTCATAGTTTGGCTTATAGGGTCTACAATTTAACTGCTAAGAAGATTGAGGAGACTCTGAACCTGAGATACCTAGAAGATAAGCCTAATATTCACGGACAAGGTCATGTTTGGTCCTTTGATCTGGATTATTTAACTGATTACTTGGGTTATACTAGACATGTTGCTAACCAATTTGCAGGTACACAAGAGTCTCCCACTGACAATGCAGGTACCATGGATGATGACTCAGATAGTGAGTCTGAGTATGATGAACAACCAATTGTTGTACCTTCCTTCTCCCTAACCATTTTGTAGGTGATTGTTCTAAAGTAACTTCTGGTGAGAGTGAAGATGAGTCACACTATGCAGAGGACCTTGCTAGACTCAAGAAGCAAGAGCATGCAGCTAATCTAGTAGCTGAGAGGCTTGGTGTCGAGTTTTCAAGAGATGCTGAAGCACTAATCAAACAATCAGCACAAGCAGTTAGTGGAAACCATGATTCTCCTGACAGTTCTCCTGTTTCTCCTGACATCACCAGATCTGCTGACAGCCATGCTGCCTCTACTCCCATTTCTACTAGTGTGTCCACAGACTTTGGAGAACCATATACGCGATTTCCATGTCCTTCAGATCTTGGTAATCATCAACCCAAAGCTGGAATCTTCACCTCACCTTCCTATGACAGTGATTTTGAACCAACTGTGACCAATCTTGACACCTCCATTGATGTCAACCCCACTGCTACAAAAAGGATCAACATTGCTCATCCTCAATCCAATGTTATTGGTGATCCTCAAGCACCTGTTAGAACTAGAAGTACTGTGACAAGTTCTAAGTATGGTCAAGTTGCTTTTCTTTCCTATGTCTCAAACCAGCAAAGGGACAATCACACAGACTTTAAGCATTGTCTGTTTGCTTGTTTTCTTTCTCAAGTGGAACCAACCAGTGTTACTCAAGCTCTTGAAGATTCTAGTTGGCTTGAAGCAATGCAAGATGAGATGCAATAATTCAAGAATCAGCAGGTTTGGATACTGGTACCACTACCTGATGGGAAGATTGCAATTGGGACAAAATGGATTTTGAGGAAGAAAAGAGATGCAAGGGGTATTGTGGTAAAAAAACAAAGCAAGATTAGTGGCTCAGGGGTTCCGGCAAGAGGAATGAATTGATTATGATGAAGTTTTTGCACCTGTAGCTAGAGTTGAGGCTATTAGAATCTTCTTGGCCTATGCATCTTATATGGGGTTCATGGTCTATCAAATAGATGTGAAAGGTGCTTTTCTGTATGGTGAAATAGAAGAGGAAGTATATGTCACTCAACCCAAAGGCGTTGAAGACCCAGATCATCCAAAGCATGTATAAAAGGTTGTAAAAGCTCTCTATGGACTGCATCAGGCACCTAGAGCATGGTATGCTAGGCTTACAACATTTCTGCTGAAGCATGGTTATAGAAGAGGTGCCATTGACAAAACTCTCTTCCTAAAGAAGAATTCCACATACATCACTCTTGTGCAAGTTTATGTAGATGACATTATCTTTGGCTCTACTAAAGAAGCTTGGTGCAGGGAGTTTGAGGAGTTGATGAAGGGAGAGTTTCAGATGAGTGCTATGGGGGAGCTTACTTTCTTTTAGGGTCTCCAAGTTAAGCAGAAACCTGATGGTATTTTTATCAGTCAGGATAAATATGTGAGGGACATTTTGAAGAAGTTTGATATGGAAAATGTCGATCGCCACAACACCTTATGAAGCTCCAAAACCAAAGAACACTTTTGAACCAGATCCTGCTGTGAATGTTCACCTATACAGATCCATGATAGGTTCATTGATGTATTTAACAGCTTCTAGGCCTGACATTACATTTTATGTGAGTGCTTGTTCTAGACATCAAGTCACTCCACTTACTTCCAACCTGAACGCAGTCAAAAAGATCTTTAAGTACCTTAAAGGCCAACCCAATTTAGGTCTTTGGTATCCAAAAGAATCTCCTTTTAAGTTGGAAGCATATAGTGATAGTGATTATGCTTGTGCAAATCTGGATAGGGGATCCACAACTGGAGGTTGCCAATTTCTTGGAAGAAGATTGATTTCTTGGCAATGCAAGAAACAAACGATTGTTGCTACCTCATCTACTAAGCATAGTATGTTGCTACTGCAAATTGTTGTGGTCAGGTACTATGGATACAAAATCAACTGCTGGATTATGGGTTTAATTTCATGAACACCACAATCTTTATTGATAATCAAGTACCATATGCATAGTTAAAAATCCAGTTTTTCATATACTATTGGGAGATCTTTAAGTTCTTTTTGACTCTCAGTCTCCAAATGGTAAAGGGCATTCAATTTGGAAGGAGTCACATAAATGGAAGGTTGAGACTTGGAGATTTTATCCTATTCCATGTGTGCATGTTGTGGAGACAAAGTGTGGGATGTCTGTGTGTATGTTTTCTGATAAGCTCTATCCTTTGGCTATGAAAATGATGAAACGTATGCTTAGAAGGAATTTGGAAGTTCCTCCTGATCCAGTTGGGAATGATATGACACATGCTGAACAGTTGATTGGGTTGATCAAGACTCAGCTTTTGCAACACCAAGCTTCTTCTTGATTCTGGTATCTTGTGTTATTTCTTTCTTTCTTTGTTTTATTATTAGTTAAAAAAAACTATCTTGTATATTCTTTGTTTGTCTCACTTTTTCTTGCAGGTTTGTTGTATATTACCCTATTGATGGTTATCAACTCACCAGCTGTGCCTTGTGTACATCATGGTTATCAACTCACCAGCTGTGCCTTGTGTACATCAAAGAGTTGGCTAGTCCAAAGGGCACATCTTTGGTAAAGACACATCAAATCTGTTGATAACTGTAATGGTTTGCTCAAAATCATAGGGTCTGCAACTCACCCATGCTTAATTGCTGAGGGTTGTATGGTCATCAATTCACCATGGCTTATTCCTTTTTGGAATCCAAGAATTGGCTAGCCCATAAGTATATGGCTTGTGGTAAAGGCAGTGGAATACCATATTGGGTTATCAATTCACCAAAGGTGATTCTTTCCCCTAAGAATTTACTAGTCTGAGCAACGGCTACGGTAAAGACTCAAATCCGTTTATAGCTGCTGATTTGCTACAAATCAGATGGTTATCAGTGTACCATAGTTTTCGAACTTAAACATTTGGCTACTCCAGTAGTGATGGTTATTGGTAAAGAGACATCAAATCCATTATTTTCAATGATTCACCTCTCACAGGGGTTAACACACCTGGATGTGATGAGAATAGTATGAAACTAATATGTTTTGATGTACACTCTGTCATTTGTTGCTGCAAAGATCTGAGGTTTCAAAGTTTTGCCATCATAGAGATGTGATTGTTTTGGTTCTTTGCTGCTGATGTTCGAATTCAATCCTCTTGTTCTGAAGTGTTAAAGATCTATCAAGAATCTTGAACTTAACCAAGTCAAATTCAAGATTAGGGGAGGATTGTTGGGAATTCTACTAAATAAGAAGAAGTTAATCTTGAAGGAATGCTGAAGTGTTGGATTCTGCTGATTAAGTGTTTCTGCGGAAGTAGTAAAACCGCGTAGTTTGTTTCTGCGGATATAGATATTCCGCGTTTTATATAGTTAGTTAGGATTTGCATGAGCTTTATTAGGAAGTGATAATGTATATCTTCTTTAGTTTTATGATTATACGTTTCTTGGGGAAACGGTTTAGGGTTCCTTGTCTATAAAAGGAACACATTAGTATGAATGAGGTACGAGTTTGAAAAACAAGTTTTAGTTCTATTCAAAGATCCATAGAGGATCAAAGTATTCTTAGTTATTATTGTTCTTACTTGTGTTTGATTTCCGCTTTAGAATACAAGTAATAGAGACTGTCTATTAGTGTGTTTGTGATTACATAAGCATTACTAACGATCCACGAGCGCTCAAAGATCTATCAAGGTCTTAGGTTCAACATCGTGATTATATGAATGAAAATGAACTTACAGGTACCATGGCATTGATCTGTCCCATATTTTTTGCTTCTTGAGCAGTGTAGAATCGTGCAAAAACCACATCTCACAAGCTTTTTTAGGCCCTACATGTTTAGCCACAAAGTGATTATTAATGAAGATAAAAATCGATGGTAAACACAATATGCTTAGTATCAAATTATTGATATGAATTAGATGAAAGCTCACCAATCGTGACATAAGTGAAGGACAATACGACATACTCTATGCTTAAACAAAATTATCACAAACATAGAATTCATAAAATACATAAATTGAGATAATAATATTATGAGTTCTAAAGAGACTTACATGTATATCCAAAAGAAATCGATTTATTATTAGGGCTATGAGAAAAAGGATGCGTATATACTCTTTGCAGATCCTTCCAGTAAAAAGTTCCATCTGTATCTTTGTAATCAATCGAATAATTGTCCTACTGGTAGCTATAGAAAGTGGTGTTGCTTCAATGGTTAGTAGTAAATGAAGAACCTGAAATAGGATAATGACAAAATATAATATAGGCTAAAATTGAAAGAAAGAAAAAAGTATTATATGATCACAAAAGCTAAAATAGGGCTAGTACATTTTCTCTGTGATCACTTTTATTTACGTTTTCAGATCCGTCAATGATCATATCATTCTCCAAAGGTTGATTACTTGGTGAATTCTCGGAATTCAGTGGTTCATAATGGCATAAGATCCTTACAGTGAGAAGACGGATTTGTTTGTTATAGTGATATAAGTTTTCAGAAAAGATTTTAAATGCATCATCGGTTTTTCCTGCATCTAGCTCCAGATGATACTTCGTACATGTGCCATCTAATTGAGCGGTTGACCTGTATTGACCAATCCAGAAGATCAACATGAGAGATTTGAGAAAAAAAGGATGAGTAAAAGATGAAATTAGGGTTTGGAGAAAGAGCATATTATGAATGCAAAAAATCAGGTATTAATAGATTATAGGCATTTATAGATTATAATATGCAACATAATTATCAAAATAACTTGTTGCCTAAGTGGTAAACACACTTGTTATTTATCCAAATAACCAAGGTTCAATCCTTGCAAGGCTCCTTTTTTAAAAATAATTTTCGAAAATAACTATAAAAAATCCGGAATTTACATAATAGCTAACTAAATTAAAAAAGTTATTGCTTAGGTGGACAACTAATGATTACATGACATTAAAATGAATTACATGGCATTGAGGTGGCAATTGTGGAATAATCTACGTGTCATGCCTCCTGTTATATATAATATAGAGATGGGTGTCCAAAAAACCGAGGAACGAAAAGAATCGAGGAACAGTACCGGTACCGACCGGGAACGGGACCGTATATTAGAACCATGGTACGGTTCTTGGTTCCTAAAATTACAAAATTTCAGTTCTCGGGACGGTTCGGGTCGGAACCGTCCGGTTCCGATACTTTCTCGAAAGAACCGACTTTTATAAAAATATGTAATTTACTAATTTTATAGGGTTTGTTTGGGATATTGTGTAAATGCACGTATACCGACTTTTAAGAAAATAGAAAAAATCTTACCTAAACCTAAAAACCCATAAACCTTAACCTTTAATCCATTGATTTCATTCAAAGATTCAAATATCATTCATCAATATGAAAGTAAGTTTCTTCTAAACTGGAATATCGAATATGCACATAGCCGCATATCGAACAATTCTGTGTTGCTCAGTAACTACTAACAAAAATTTGCAGTTAACTATTGGTATTTGTTGTTCATTAAACTTAATGATAAAAGTCGAGAAAAAATTAACGATTATGGCATCACTACATGATATATTGTCACCATGTAAGTTATTGTAAGCTAGTTACCATGATTGATATATAATATTCTCAACGAGTTTGCAATTATTTTCGTGGATAATGAGTTTGCTATTACCGGATAAATGTTTTTTTGTTTGTTTGTAAGTCAAGTTGTGGAATACTATTAAGGCTGTTAACTTCTTTCGAAGTTCTACGAATAGAGTACCGTAAATTTACATCCATCCAAACATATTTTTTTAACACTTTGGTACTCATGGGAATTACCGAAAATTCCCGTACCGGAACCGAGTACCATACCGGAACCGAACCGAAAAACTTGGGACGGTTCTTGGTTCCACTTTTTCCTTATTTTCGGTTCTCGGTTCTTTCGGTTCGGTTCCGGTTCGGGACGATTCTAGTACCATGGAAACCCTATATATATATATATATATATATATATACGTATATATATATATACGTATATATATATATATATATAGTATGGCTCCGGTTTCATTGAGAAGGTTTTTATTTTGAGCAGATTGAGAAATCTTCGTTTGAACAAACTGATTCATGTTTTTGATTTGATTCACAAGTAAACATCATTTTATGGTGAATCGAATCTATAAATCACAAATTTGATTTACAAATCATTGTTAAAATCGAGTTATGATGATTCATTAAACTTGTACAGATGATTCAGTATTCTATATATATCGTAAAATCGAGATATGTTTAACATTGATTCAAATTTTTTTTACACATTTTGAATTTTAATCACATTAAAATGAGTTTTACGCTTGAAAAACATGAATCAAAGTTAAAAATCTACCGTTTTTGAAAACCTTCTCAATCTTCTCAAAATAAAATCTTCTCAATCGATCCGAATTATATATATATATATATATATATATATATATATATATATTACATTTGAGTTGAACTAATTATAAAAAATCGTGGTGACCGGAAAAAATAAAATGATAATTGGGAGAAGAGGTTGAAAAATAGTTTTGAAGTAGGGACTAGAATTGTAGATGGTTTACCGGTCACCCATGTATCACATTGGCACAAAAATGAAAGTTAACGTACAACACGAGTATGACTTGAACCCTTTACTAAAACTAGAGAGGTACCCGCGCGTTGCGGCGGCTGATACCCGTGTAACAAATTTTTGGAATAGCGAATATTTACGTTTTCAAGCACCGAATAATTTGATCATATTTAGACTTAATAGAATATTAACATTATAATTAGCGTGTTGTTAGAATATGGTTAACCATGACTTTTACAAACTGATTTAATGTTACAATTTAGTTGTTTTTTAAAAGTTTAGAGATATTTCAATTGAATTGATGGTCATGTGCATCTCAAACAACAATACACACACTCTCTCAATAAACATACTAAAAAAAATGAATTTGTAAAGCCGATTACTACTGATGTTTATTTGCTAGAGATATCAACACCATGGTAGCAACTAATGGTAGTATACTAATTATTTTCTTAATCAGAATATTTTGGTAATATATTACAATTTTGATCTACTTAATAATCTTATTCTAAACGGCAAGGAAAACTGTGTATTCAATTTTTTTAGTTGTACCTTTTCATGATTGGACCCGACTTTAAGTGTTCACAACAAGGATTCTTACCCATGCTTCGCTGCGGACCTTTTGACAAAAGAAGTACTTTAAACGTTGTTTGGTATAATTTTATATAAACGGATGTTGCTAAAAAACTGAAGTATTGTAGATTGTACCAAATATGAAAAGTTTGTACTTCGTAGTCAAATCAATGCATGAAACACACATATAATGTTACAGATATAGAGATCATGCAAGCTGATGTTTAAAGTTTTTGGGAAAATGAGTGTAAGTGGTAAAAAAATACCATATTCATAAGCAAACGTTGTGCTGTGGACATGCATTTAAGTTAAAGTCGTGAAAAGTGATTGCCAACATTTAATGAAAATGAAAGAAATTTTATGTGATAATTAATTGGTTTGTACATTCAAAATTAGTGTGTTTTGATGTTTAGACGCTTATAGATGTTAACAAACCTTCTTTACAGATCCAATATCATACCTGCATATAACATACTTCTTTTCTGTGATTATTTTCAAGCTAAGCACACGTCAACATCATTAGCGATTACGAATAGTTTGTATGAAAAATGTTATCGATTGTATGTCTTATACAAAGTTGATAACTTGATGAGTGACTTTATGTTATGCAAAAATGTTTTTACAGGACTAATAATGTGATTCAGATTGATCTATACTACAGAGCTATCTATTTTGAGTCGGTCTAAATTGTGGTTCTTCGTTATCTTTCTCGACAGTTTGGTGTAGACCTGCAGATGAGTTTGGTGTAGACCTACAGATGCTGCAGTTGAAATGGTGCTTAACCATTTTGCTCCTTATTATAGTTTGTTGGCGAAGATCCACCTTCATAAAATGAAAACATAATATAAGACTACTTCTATATATAAAATATATTTATAAAAATTTGTAATTATAATTGAATACTTGATTGTAAACTATTATTACTAACCATCATTTGTAGCATATCTAAAATTTCCAGTTTCAATATTGAGATGCGGATTATCTAAAAATTTTGTACCTCATACACATGTGTTTTCTCTCTAGGAGCATAATGTTTAATGCTTTACCAGGAGTCCTTTTTCTTAGCCGAATACTGCTCACAACATATCTTATTCCAAAAACAGACTGAAACATAATAGGCAATCGGTTTAGTAATTTAAGATCTTAAAATTCACAGCATCTAATAATTTGAAGCACAAATTAGCAGGAGATCATTTAAGAAGATAAAGAATTACACACCTTTAATTTGAAAAACTTGGTAGCAGCCTAACTTAAATCTGACTTAACAGTCACACAAATTTAATAATCCATCGGCCTTAACCACGGATTGAATCAATTTTTCCTTAAAGGAACTAATGAGGCTCAGATATGCGATTTATGATCCAGCTCAACACATGTGCCATGGCTGCAGCCAGAGTTAAGGCTTGGCTACCCTGCGAGGACACATTTATGTGCAAAGCACATGCATAGAAGAGCTCACATGCAGAAACATCATCATCGCCCTATAAAATTTTTTTTCTCATTCAAATCAAGCTGCTATGACATTGCTATTTATCAAGGTTCAAATTTGCAGCTGTTATGACTGCCCAACACGTCCTCCATGGCTGCACCCGAATAGAAGTTGAGGGTACCCTGCCAAGATACGGCTCTGTGTCAAGCATGCTCATACAGAAGCTAACATGCCAATGAATCATCATTGCCATTTGATTGTTATTAATCCAGTGCAACATGAATCTCTACGCATGGTGCCACAACTTTGCAGTCTATTTGGTTTGGGTAAGCCCATATCTAAAAATATTATTTTTGTACCTGTTCGGGCCCATTGGATAAGTTTCTACCTTTTTCTTTCATAGCTTCTATGTGATGATCTGAGATCTGACTTTAAGCTGGTAAAAAAAAGTGACCAATGTATACACAACTACTATATACACAGCCGTGTTGGCTAAAAAAGAGGACTTTCCTATACCTGATGAAAATTAGTAACAAATCATTTTAAAAAAATAAAGAATTACATACCTTCAATTGAAAAACCATTGCACCAGCCTAACTTGAAACTTACTTGGCAGTCACACAGGCTTAATAGTGCACCAGCCTTAATCATGAATTCGACCATGGCCGATGGACTATTAAAGTCCATGAAACTAAAATCGCATGCATCATTATTTAATATGTCTCTTAATCCGTGTATCCATAATCCAAACAAAGAAGCAATACTTAGCTACGTCTGTGCTATTTATTATTATTAGAGAAACAGTTTATGCAACATAGGTAACCATGATTGTAGAAGTACGGGTTAGGACTACAAAAGGAATGAACCCACAAAGTAGCACCATTTTTGTTTAAAAGAACAAATAAGGCTCAGATCTATGATTTATGTTCCAGCTCAACACATGTGCCGTGGCTGCAGCCAAAATTAAGATCTGGTTACCCTGCTAAGCCACAGTTTTGTACAAAACACATGCATAAAAGAGCTCACACGCAGAAACATCATCATCATCCTATAAACTTTTTTTATTTCGTATTCAAATCAAGGTACTATAACAAATTTTGAAAGTGCTTTTTTTTTTGCTATATATCAGGGGTCAAATTCACATCTATGACTACCCAACACGTCCACCATGGCTGCACCTGAATGGAAGTTGTGGATACCCTGCCAAGATACAGTTTTGTGTCAAGGATGGTCATACAAAAGGGAACATACCAATTAATCGTCATCGCCATTTCATTGCTATTAATCCAGTGCCACATAGACAGATGAAATAAATAATCACCTTAAAAATGTTTTTCCTGGGCCTCGTTTTTGCCCAACTCTTATAGTTCTAACACACACATGATGTTACATGTCTATTATATCTTAGTTCCTAGTACAATCTAGAACCTATAACAGAGAAACAACAACATAGTTGGAATCTCATATCCCCCCCCCCCTCCAGTCCCTTTTGCTACTCAAGCAGTCTTTGCACAATGGTCTGCACCAGACGTATTGGTATGTGATTGAAGTAACAAAAGAAACCGGAGAAGAAAGATAAGAGCAAGCAGCTATGTTAAACATCACGTGTCAATATTAAAGAATAAATAATACAAAGTATTATTTGGTTGTTTATATCGACACACAATGTTTAACGTCTGTTGTAAAAAATATGTTCTTTCATATTTTCAGTTCCAGTTGGATAAAAGGCCTAATCAATAATAGGATGCAATTTCCAAAGGAAGATGGGAAACAAAAGAAGATGGTGTGAAAAGGTAATCTGCATCAAATTACTTATCACATGATTTTCTTTTGTTTTGCATCTTTCTTTGGTTAAATGTACTCTACCAATGATCAGAGGCTTTTGTGAAACTGAATCTGGCAACATGCATTAAACAATTTCAACTGGTGAAAAAAATGTAACTAATCAGATAAGCAGATAAGCAACGTAACACACCTAAGAGATCAGGCTATTCAATGTTAAAAGGAAGTGATGACTCTTACTGAATTACATAGGATAAAAAGTTAAAAAGAAAATGAATGATTACACACATTATTTCGTAGATAGATAGCTACAGCTCATAAATCACACTGGAACATTATGCGTAACATAATGTTGTTATGTACTTTATAAACAATTGTAATATAAAAAAATCAACATAGTTAACCCTTTTGAGTCCCCTCTAAAAATCCCTTTTGCTTTTTCAACGCTCTTTGAGCAAAAGCCTGCACCAAGCAAATTGCTAGATTGTTAAAATAACAAAAGGAACTGTAGTTGGAATTCAGAATGGGTAACTATGTTGAACATCGTTTGTCAATAATAAGAAATGAAAAATGTGGTGGACTTTAAAGTAGAAAGATTATGGTTAATAAGCAGATTTTTTAAAAGTGGCAAAATTTTAATTAAAGAAAGGATATGGTTGACTGGAAGTTTGCACTGTAAAGTGCATCACGTTCTTTATTTCTCAATGTTGACACACGATGTTAAATGTCTATTACAGATTTGTTGCTAGTACGATTTAAAGTCAATAACAGACAAATGGCAACATAGATGAAAGTTCTTATCTTCCTTTACAATCTCTTTTGCCTGGAATTCAAAAGTAGGGCTTTAGTAGTGTAAAAAGCCTTTTTTCTTTTAAATTCCAATCCGAGTTATGAGGTTAAATCATCCATTTACAAAATAATGTGGGTAAATAATACATATATAAATGTAGTTGTTTAGGTAACCAAATACATTTCTGTACAGCATTATGTCTTAACATAATGTTGTTATGTACTTTATAAACAATTGTAATAGGAAAAAATGAACATATTTAACCCTTCTAGGTCCCCTCTACAATCTCTTTTTCTTTTTCAACACTCTTTGAGCAAAATCCTGCACCAAGCGAATTGCTAGATTGTTGAAATAACAAGAGGAATTGTAGTGTGACCTCAGAATGGGTAACTATGTTGAACATCGTTTGTCAATGTTAAGAAATAAAGAACATGGTGGAATTTAAAGTAGAAATATTTTAGTTATAAGTATATTTTTTTAAAGTGGTAAAATTTTAATTAAAGAAAAGATGTAGTTGTCTAGAAGTTTGCCCTGTAAAGTGCATCACGTTTTTTATTTCTCAATGCTGACACACGATGTTACATGTCTATTACAGCTTAGTTTCTACGACAATTTAAAACCTATAACAGACAACAACAATATAACTAGAAGTTCATACCTCTTTCTCCAATCCATTGTTTATGCACCATAGGGAAGCATGATTGTAGAAGAACGGGTTGGGACTATAAAAGGAATGAAGGATTGGGTATGCAAATACCCAAAAATTAGGGGCCAACATTTTTTTAAGCAGCACCTTTTTCTTTAAAGAAACTAATAAGGCTCACATATGTGATTTATGTTCCATCTCAACACATTTGCCATGGCTGCAGCCAGACTCAAGGTCTGGTTACCCTGTCAAGACACAGTTTTGTGCAAAGCACATGTACAAAAGAGCTCACACGTAGAAATATCATCATTGCCTTATAAACCTTTTTTTGATTTAAATCAAGCTGCTATAGCATATTTTCAAATCGCATGTTTTTAAGTATTTACCAAGGCTCAGATTCGCAGTTGTTATGACTGCCTAACACATCTGCTATGGTTGCACCCAAATAGAAGTTGTGGGTACGCTGCCAAGATACGGCTTTATGTCAAGTATGCTTGTACAAAAGTCGACATACCGATTAATCATCATTGCCATTTGATTGCTATTAATCCAGTACATTAAGCCTGCACATTTAAGATTTCATAATTATACATATATATACCAGCTGAATATACAAATATGGTATTACAAATTCAAACAATACTTATCTGTTTTCTATTACAACCGTGTAATAACCTATCAAATGAACTTCTAACATAGCCACGTATAAGGTATAGACCTTAGAATACGGTAGATGAACATCCAGACTATCCTTCATATACACAATAACAAAGCATGATGAATAGACACCGAAGAAATTTAGTATTACTTAGCTCGAGTATTTGTTCACCCATCATTGATCTTTCATCATTTTTGGATAGTTGAAAAAATTGAAGTACACTTGGGCAGCATAATGGATCGAACCTGTAAATTTAAGATATCATAATTATAAACATACAAATACAGCAACTGCATATACAAATATGGCATGAAAAATTCAAATAATACTTATTTGTTTTGTATTACAACTGTGTAGCGACATGTCAGATGCTTAGAGCTGAGAACACGGTAAATGAACACCCAAACAATTCTTCATATAGACAATAACACATCATTAATGATGGATGAATAGACACCAAGGCAGTGCAGTATTACTTGGCCCTAGTGTATGTTCATCCATCATTGTTGCTTTATTGTTTTTTGATGATTAAAGGTTATATATATATATATATATATATATATATATATATATATATATATATATATATATATATATATATATATATATATATATATATATATATGTGTGTGTATGTGTGTGTGTGTGTGGCCTATTCGCGTTAGATAAGGCCATACCCAAAAATATTATTTTGGCACCCGTCCGGCTCCATTGGATAAGTTGCTAGCTTTCTCTCTCATAGCTTCTATGCGATGGCCTGAGCTCGGACATTAAGTTGGTTAAAAAAAGCCAGCAAATGTATATATGTCCAATCCATTTTTACTGTGTCCATAGTGATTATGTCTATTACAGCTTTATTGTTAGTACAATTTAAAACACACTTGCACCATAGGCAAGCATGATTGTAAAAGAACAGGTTGGGACTATAAAAGGAATGAAGGATTAGGTATGACAAAGACCCAAAAATTAGGGTAAAACATTTCTTTTCCACAAAACATGACCTTTTTCTTTAAAGGAACTAATAAGGCTCAGATATGCGATTTATGTTCAAGTTTAACACATTTGCCGTGGATGCAGCCAGACCTAAGCCTTGGTTACCCTACCAAGACACAGTTGTATGCAAACCACATACATAAAAGAGATCACACGCAGAAACATCATCATTGGCTTATAAACTTTTTTTTTAAATAAAGTTGCTATAGCATATTTTGAAATCACATGTTTTTCACTATTTACCAACGCTCAGATTCGTAGTTGTTATATCTTCCTAACACGTCCGCCATGGTTGCACCCGAATAGAAGTTGTGGGTACCCTGCCAAGATACGACTATGTGTCAAGTATGCTTATACAAAAGCTAACATACCAATTAATCGTCATCGCCATTTGATTGCTATTAATCCAGTGTATTAAGCCTATAAATTTAAGATATCATAAGTATACATATATATACCAGTTGGATATACAAATATGTTATTACAAATTTAAACAATACTTATCTGTTTTCTGTTACAGCCGTGTAATAACCTATCAAATGAACTTCTGACATAGCCACATATAAGGTTTAGACTTCAGAATACGGTAGATGAACATCCAAACTATTCTTCACATAGTAAATAACAAAGCATGATGAACAGACACCAAAGAAAGAGAGAGCGTAAAGAGTGTCTTATCATGAATATTGGCCTGCTTTCCTTTCTCTTGTTGCAGTAGACTACAGTCTTACCACTATAATATAAAATAGGTCCAAAAGCAAGAACCCTCGATAGTAAACTATACCGGTTTTCAAGACCGGAGCTTTTAACCACTCAGCCATCTCTCCGAAAGCGTACTTCTTTCCCTGGACGGGTGGCTCCTTCTTTCTTTCGGTAAGAAAGCGATTTTTCCCTCAGCTTCCTCCCTAACCATAGATGGAGAAATAGATCTATAAATTTAAAATATCATAATTATAAACATATAAATACAGTGACTGCATATACAAATATGATATGACAAATTCAAATAATACTTATTTGTTCTCTGTTACAGCTGTGTAGTGACATGTCAAATGCTTAGGGTTGAGAAGACATAATATAAGACTACGTTTATATTTAAAACACACGTGCAGCAATCTGCAATTTTAAATAAACACTTGATTGTAAACTATCATCACTAATCATCATCTGCAGCATATCTAAAATTTCCAGTTATAATATTGCTATGCAGAATCTCCAAAGATGTTGTACCTTTGGGTGGTGAAAATTTTACATGCGATTGCAGAAAAGGACTGTATTCTCTTAAAGGCGTTTGAGTTAAACCCGCAGTATTAGCTAACTATGGTAATAAAAATCTACCTATGAAAGAAGTAATATTCAACAAAAGATTCAAAAACATAACTGTACCACTAACAACATTTATAAGCAGAAATTAAAGTAAACCAACCTTGGGCAGTAATAGCAGCTTCTGTACAGAGACTTGCATAATCTACAATGGAACATGGCAGTGTTGTATGTGGATTGTTGCATAACGGGTGGATGTGGTCATTTTGTGCATCACAGGTAAATGGAAAATATGTATTTTCAATGGTGTTTGGTGTTTGTGTATTAGACAAATCACTTTGAGCATTCTGAGATTGATTGTTTAGTTTTCGTCGCATATTTTAAAACAGCAATGTAAACACGTGCTCCAACAAAAGGTGAGGTAAACAAAGTGATAACTATTAACAGTTTAATAATAACCATTGTAAATACCAAAGAAGTTGGCAAATAGTAATTCATAAACTGTTTAAAAAAATAGAAATTAGAGTGTTAAGTTACAAGTAGCAAAACATTAAATAAACCCAATTTTATTAAATGCAATAACAACCATTTTTTGTAAATCATAGTATACCACATATAAGTATAACATCAAGAGACATAAAAACATCATCATAAATATTACCCCATAAATTAATTTAGGAAAAAAGCATAACATAGTTTTTTTTCCTAGGAATCATGAGCTATAAAATTACAGACAACAGATATGCAAATCTAACACCCAAAAACTTAAAAACAACATTATAAATATCATAAACCTAGCAACGACAGCCATCTTTTTCCACAAAATAAATGCATATAATCACAATGATCTACCTAACCCTACATCTAAAGTATAACATAATAAAAATAACAAATCAATAGCTAAAAAATAGGGCTTCTCTATAGTAGTTACAGATGGCAGTTTCAAAATAATAACTCCCATAAAAAACCATAAAATAATCCGTCCATGTACTTAATAGGACTTTTTTCTTTAAAGAAACTAATAAGGCTCAGATCTGCGATTTATGTTCCAAGTTAACACATTTGCCATGGGGCTGCAGCCAGACTTAAGGCCCGGTTACCCTGTCACAACACAGTTCTATGCAAAGCAAATGCATAAAAGATATCACATGTAGAAGCATCATCATTGCCTTATAACCCTTTTTCTGATTTAAATCAAGCTGCTATAGCATATTTTGACATCGCATGTTTTTCACAATTTACCAAAGCTCAGATTCGCAGCTGTTATGACTACCTAACATGTCCGTAATGGCTGCACCGGAATAGAAGTTGTGGGTACCCTGCCAAGATACGGCTATAGGTCAAGTATGCTTATACAAAGCCAACATACCAGTTAATCATCATCGCCATTTGATTGATATTAATCCAATGAATTAAGCCTGTAAATTTAATATATCATAAGTATACATATATATACCAGCTGGATATATAAATAATGGTATTACAAATTCAAACAATACTTATATGTATTATGTTACAGCCATGTAATAACCTGTCATATGAACTTCTGACATAGCCACGTATAAGGTTTAGACCTCAGAATACGGTAAATGAACATCCAAACTATTCTTCACACAGACAATAACAAAGCATGATGAACAAACACCAAAGCAATGTAGTATTACTCAGCTCTTGTATCTGTTCATCCATCCTAGATACTTCATCATTTTTTGACCTGTAAATTTAAGATATCATAATTATAAACATACAAATACAGCAACTTCATATACAAATATGGCATGACAAATTCAAATAATACTTATATGTTCTTTGTTACAGTTGTGTAGTGACATGTCAGATGCTTAGGGTTGAGAAGAATGTAAATGAACACCCAAAATAATCTTTATATAGACAATAACAAAGCATTAAAGATGGATGAACAGACACCAAAGAAACTAAATATTACTCAGGTCTGGTCATTCACAAAGCAACATAGTATTACTCAGCTCTGGTCTCGGTTCACCCATTGTTGCTGCTTCATCATTTTTGATACTTGAAGGTTTGTCTCGCTTTAAGCAAGGATATATGAAATAAAAGACATGAAGCAACAAAGCTAAAAAAAACTTCCACTGCTATTTTTTCCGTATGATATGTAACCATGCAACTGAAGTAAAACTGTATCAGACATGTTTATGACAATATGTTGGATCGATGTACTCTAACCAAACTAACTATGTACCTTGTAAGGGCTTAGCAACCTCGGATAAATACTAAGTCACTAACAATAAAACACTGAATTATCTCTATTAAGTATGCGGAATTTACTTGAATAAAGCTAAGAAGAATTATCTTTAACTTCAACAATTATATTAAAACTCTGAACCTGCTTGATACACAGATTCACTAACAATCCCTAACAACTCTAATATCGAACTTAATAAACTCTAATATTGCACATACATTCACACCTCTAATGCCAATCTAGGGGTCCTTTTATAGGCATAAGGATAACCCTAGTCGGTTTACAATTCTATTCCTTGTACGTCAAGTAATACTAAACTAAAATTAGAACATTCTAGAATTACATTATAATCCTTATTATAATCCCTAACAATTTTGGATAACAGTCCTTTAACCATGCAGTACTTTGATGAACGAGCAGTACTTTGACTTTCTTCTTTAGCAGTACTTTGGCTCTTCATCACTTTGACTTTTTATATCCCAACAATCCTCCCCTAACTTGAATTCTACTTGCTTGATTTCAAGTTCCTTTGTATATTCATCTTTAATGTCTTTGTCTTTAAGGAAAGATTGTATCTTTATCTTCAAAGTTTTGTCTTTGTATTCCCTGTGCTTGTATTATCATCATCAAAGTAGTCTTTATCAGTAATTCTTTACAGCAACAATCAGCAAGCTCCATCTTTTTCAGCTACTCAGCAACATATGACAATTTGTACATCAGTTCATTTAAGTTTCAGTCTATTCTCATCACTTCCAGGTGTGTAAACTCCTGTAAGAGGTGAATCATTGAAATTTTAATGGATTTTGATGTCTCTTTACCAAAGCCATTAACTCTGGAGTAGCCAAATGTTTAGGTGTGTAAGACCATGGTACATTGATAACCATATGATTTTTAGCAAATCATCAGCTATCAACGGATTTGTTTTGTCTTTACCAAAAGTCGTACCCTTTTGGACTAGTTAGTTCTTGCAACCAAGGTGAACTAATTACCATATAAATGGTTTTTCCACAGCCTTTACCACAAGCCATTTTTCTTGTGGGCTAGCCAACTCTTTACATTTGCTGATATGGTAAGTTGATTACCATACAACTTATTAGCAAGTTGTCAACTATATAACGGATTTAAGATATCTTTACTAGAGCCGTTTGCTCATGGATTAGCCAATCCTTTTGTTAAACATGGTGGATTGATAACCTATTGTTGTAACCATCTCAAAAACCATTTGTTGCTTTTAACCTTTGTTTCAAAATATTTTTCACTTAACAAAAGTTTTCTTTCAAAAATCATTAACTGGTTTTGTGCTGCAATCAGTACTTTGATTAAAGTATTGTTTGATCAGCAGTACTTTGAGTAAAGTCTTGATTTATCAAAAAATTTATAATTAAGAATCATACCAGTATTTATGTATCATCATCAGCCATAGTGGTCCATTTGATGAATAATTCGATGAACATTAGTGCTGTTTCATTCTCCTCTTCAACTTCCATTCCATGATCTAGCATTCTTCTCATAAGCTCTGATGTGAGTGGATATCTTCTTTCTACTAACATATGGATCATGGTTCCATCTTCTAGCTCCAAAACATGTACTCCAGATTCATCAAAGTATCTCCAGCTATTAATCTCCCATACTTCTTGATCATTCCATATAGCATCAGTACTTGTTTTCTCTGTTTCCCAGATGGTTGTGAGGTCTCCAAGCAAGACTAAACCAACTCCTTCTGATGGAATGTGTTCAAAATAATCTTGCACTAATTGATATAAATGCCACAAATCTTCTCTGCTGATGATGTGCAATATGTCCCATAGCAAATTAAACACTCTGAAACTCTCATCTTTTCTATGGAACATCAGATAATCTCCATCTTGTGATTCTACAACTTTAAAAGTAGATATCTTTGATTTCTTTTCTGCAACATCTTTAGACTTAGAATGCTCAAAGTATATAACTCTTAAGTAATTTCTCAGCTCATCAACTGTATCTGTTCTCAATTCTACCTTCTTTGATGGCTATTCAAAATCAACAGTTGTTCTTTTTCTCTTTAAACTTCTTTTTCTAGCATCCTCCTTCTGCTTATCATCATCTTTAAAATCTTAAATACTATCCACTTGCTTTTGATAAGCTTCTCTAACTAATTCATACAACTGTTTCATCTCAAAATGCTTCAGCTTCTGTAATCCAGTATATCCTTGACCCTTTAAATAAGCCATCATGGCATTTCTTTCCTTAGCAATACTTGGTTTTCTTGGTATAGCAACTGGCTTCTTTGGTATTTCAACTTCAGCATCCAATTCAGCTTGTAACTTTTTAGCAGCTTCTTCATTCTTAGCCACTTCAATAGCTCTTAACTCTGCTAAAGTTAGCTTTTTCTTCTTCTTTGTTTCCACCAGTTTGCCTTTGCCTTTGTCCTTAGGATCTAAAACTGGTTGAGAAGCTTGTGGTTTTTCTTCAGCAACTCCTGGAATACTAACACCCCTTGGTTTTGATAAGTTGTGCAATATCTGAGCAACTGTCTCATCGTCACTTGCAGTATGCACTACTTTGGGTGTAACAGCTTCCTCTTCTTGTAGGATTGTTGAAGGACCAGCTTCTTCTTCATGTAAAACAGTTGAAGGACCAGCTTCTTCACCAAAATCTAATACCCTTGGTGTAATTAGCTCTTGTCTATATGTTCCTTGAAGAGCAGCAGTACCTTGATCAGCAGCACTTTGATCATCAGTACTTTCTACACCAGTTCTTTGAACTTCAGTTCCTTCAGGCTCAGTACTTTCAATATTTACATTTGCTTTAGTACTTTGAGTTTGAACATCAGTACCTTGAGTTTCAGTACCTTGAGGTTCGGTATCTTTATCTGTATGAGGTTGAGCATCTTCATTCAAATTCTCTTCTTCCAATATCCTCCCCAATTTGAAGGAAGACTGCTGTTGAACCTTTTTACCCTTTGAAGCTTTCTTAAGTTTTCTCTGAGATTTGACCCACAATCTGTGATGTTGGACCAATGCCAGACAAACTTCTTTAATCTTCTAAATTTGAGTTTCAACTTCTTAAGTTGTGCAGCCTGACCTTCAAAGTCTTTCTTCAATCTTACTAGCTCCCTTGTCAAAGCATAGTTATCCAGAACTTGACCCTCAGAAGCCACATCTCCCTCATCTCCTCCAGATGTTTGAAGCCCATCTGTTGAAGTGTAATCATTGGGAGAGGATGGTGGGTGTACCTCAGGTTCAGAATCACCATGAGCAGTGTCTTGTGGAGATGATGGAGGTGAAACTGCAGTACCTTCTTGTGTAGCAGTACCTTGTGAAGCAGTACCTTATGAAGCAGTACCTTATGAAGCAGTACCTTGAGAAGATGCAGTACCTTCTCTTTCTTCACTTGCAGCAGCCTCATCTCGAATTGCTTGAACAATCTCCATCATAGAAGTAGTTAAGGGAGTGTTCCTTCAAGAGAATCTATCACTCTTCTTAGACATGAAGGTGAATATCTTGGCAGGTTGAACCACAACAGGTAATAAGCTTGAAGGCTTTGGTACATCATGAAGTTGTTTATTCAAGAAAACTTGAATAAATCTTGGATACATTAGCCAGGGTGATCCATGAGAAACGTGAGATAGGATACCATCTAGAATGAGTCTTGAAAAGTTGAAGATATGATTTGTAGCCAATCCCACTAAAGCAGATGCTATATTGGATCCAAATTGCTCCCATGAAGTACTCTTTGAACTGATACAATGAAGTAGAACATGAACCAGGTACTTCCATTGTGGACTAAACAAGGGTTTCTTGAATGTTAATTCATTTAAAGACCCTTCATACCCAAGATCTCGTAAAGTATCCCAAATAAGTTGTTTGTCAAAACGTATAGCCCCTTCTTCATCATCAAATAACAAATCTTCTCGAATGGAGGTTTCACTAACTCTAATGATCTTCCTAGCATCCTTAGCCTGTATATATGACTCATCATTCTCCATGTGAGTTCTAGCAGTCGCCCAAAATTGTTGAATCCAAGGCTCAATAACATCGGGTTCCACCAAAAGTGCATAACTGATTGGAGATCCAGTGAGAAAATCAATGATGTCATGGAATGCAACATTAGCTTCAGTTTTATCCAAATTAGCCACCATGTTGTGTTTAGAAACTGTGTTTCGATTCGCCATTGTTTGTTTATTACAAAAGAAAGTGATTCGATGAATAGCAAATGTGAAAGAGAGAGAAATATGGAAAAGATTGATAAGTATAAAGATGAGAGGGAAATCGGAGGGTAGTTATTTATAGGGGAGATTTGAAAAATCATAGCCCATAATAACAAAGTTATCGTTATTTGAATTTTAACCCATCTTTTGACTGTTGGAACAGTACGTTGATAAAACAAGGAGTGCTTTCCACGTGCGCAGTACTTTCCAAAGCAGTACTTTCAGAGCAGTACTTTCATATAACCAAAAAGCAGTACTTTTCCATTCTCTTCTTCACAATGACAAAAACTTCAAATAGGCATTGGATTGCCTCCCCTCAAGCAATGCATAGGACTGTCTAACTAACTAATTAGTCCTCCCCTTAAATGTAGGTCAGTAATTAATCATACCAATACTCACCACCATGTGATTGAATCTTGAAACATCAAATCCTTTTGTGAGTAGATCAGCTACATTATCATCTGTGTGAACCTTGACAACATTAATGAGCCTATGCTCATAACAATCTCTGATAAAGTGATGCCTAATCTGTATGTGCTTGGTCTTGGAGTGATAAACTGGATTCTTCACAATGCAAATTGTACTCTCATTATCAATGTTGATAGGAGTATTCTTGAAGTTAAATCCATAATCCAAAAGTTGATTCTGCATCCACAAGACTTGTCCAAAACAGCTTGCAGCAGCAACATATTTACTTCAGTAGATGATGTTGCTGTAATAGTTTGCATCTTACATTGCCATGAGACTAATCTTCTTCCAAGATACTGGCATCCTCCAGTGGTTGATCTTCTATCATAGTTATCACATGCATAATCACTATCTGAAAAAGCTTCCAAGTGAAAAGGTGAATCCTTTGGATACCACAACCCTAACTTAGGTTGTTGTTTCAAATAACTAAAAATTCTCTTCACTGCATTCATATGAGAGACCTTAGGTGAGACTTGATATCTTGCACATAAACAGACAGCAAACATGATATCAGGCCTAGATGCAGTTAAGTACATAAGACAACCAATCATAGATCTGCACAGCTTGACTTCAACAGGTTGACCATCTTCATCCTTGCCCAATGAGTTGATAGATTTGATAGGTGTAGTGACTGGCTTCATAGCATCAAAATTGAACTTCTTAAGAATGTCAGAGACATACTTATCTTGACTTATGAAAATTCCCTCTATTGATTGTTTGACTTGTAGCCCCAAAAAGAAAGTTAATTCACCCATAGAACTCATTTGAAATTCATGTTGCATCAGCTGCTCAAACTCCTTCACCATGGACTGTTTTATAGCTCCAAAGATGATATCATCTACATAACCTTGAACCAACGTGATATCCTTCTTATCTCTCTTGATAAACAAAGCTTGTCAATTGCTCCCCTCCTGTAACCATGTTGCAATAAGAAAGTAGAGAGCCTTTCATACCAAGCTCTAGGTGCTTGATGAAGGCCATAAAGAGCCTAGGAGGTTGTTTGACATAGACCTCCTCTGTAATCTTGCCATAGAGAAAGGCACTCTTAACATCCATTTGATAAACCTGAAATCCCATATATGATGCAAAAGCAAGGAATATTCGAATAGCTTCAATCCTTGCTACAGGAGAAAATACTTCATCATAATCTACTCCTTCTTCTTATCTATATCCTTGTGCAACTAACCTTGCCTTGTTCTTGATGATATTCCCTCTTTCATCTCTCTTGACTCTGAAAACCCATCGTGTACCAATTACTTTCTTTCCATCTGGTAGATCACATAGTACCCAAACTTCTTGAAGTTTGAATTGAATAAGTTCTTTTTGCATAGCTTCAACCCAACTCTCTTTAGTTAATGCTTGAGCTATGTTCTTGGGTTCTTCTTGAGAGATAAAGCAAGTGAATAAACATGTTTGATGATCCTTATGATTCAGCCTGTTTTGTTTATACACAAAGCTAAGTAAAGCATTATGTGGCTTAGGGAAGCCTTTAGCCTTGGTTCTTGTCATCACTCAAGAATTAGAAGGTCCAATGATTTGACCAGCAGAATGATCTTTATGAATTCTTAATGTAGGAGTCTGTGGAACTTCAAAATCATCATCCAAATTTGTGAAATCAGCTCCTTCATTGGAATTTGAGAAAATACCTTCATCTTCAAACTCATCATCAGTATCTTCTAAGCCAGGCATATTAGGATAGTCCAAATCATCCAAAGTGCTGTCAACAGGTGCAGCAGTACTTTGATCCAAAGTACTGTGATCTAAAGTACTGTCATCCAAAGTACTGTAAGAGTAATCTGTAGACTTACCTTTTTTCTTTGCTTCTTCATAAGCTCTTCGTTGGTCATCATCATAAGATTGTGCTACAACATCTTGAAAAAGCATCCTATTAAGCTCATCTTGAATAACTTGATCCTCAGCAGACAATGAGGATTTTGGTGCATCAGTACTTTTCTTTCTCTCAATAGGTATGGGTTCTTCATCAGGAACAGCATCAGGTCTAATATGGACTCCATGAACAATGTACTCTAAATCTTTTTCTTTGTGGACAACTTGATTTTCTTCTCTAACAGGTACATAATTCATAGAAGGAGCCAAAACCTCAAGATCAAACATCCAATCAGGGCCTTTATCCTTTTTAGTTTCTTGATCTTCTAAAAATTCAACATGAAGACAATCTTGAACCTTCTTGGTGACTCTATTGTACACTTTGAATCCTTTGTTGTTGGTACAATATCCCAATAGATATCCTTCTTCTGACTTGCCATCAAATTTTCCCAAAGCATCAATAGTAATAGATATCCTTCTTCTGACTTGCCATCAAATTTTCCCAAAGCATCAATAGTGTTTAGAATAGTAAGAGGACATCCAAAAGGTTTCATAAAACGTATCTTAGGTTTGTTTCCCATAAGCAACTCATAAGGTGTCTTCATCTAAGGTTTGGTGACTGATACTCTATTCAACACATAGCAAGCAGTACTTACAACTTTAGCCCAAAATTGAATAGGTAATAATGAATCTGCAAGCATTGTTCTGGCTGCTTCAATCAAAGTTCTGTTCTTTCTCTCTGCAACACCATTCTGCTGTGGAGTTCTAGCAATACTAAACTCCCTCTTGATTCCTTTCTTAGCACAAAACTCATCCATAAGCTTGTTCTTGAATTCAGTCCCATTATCACATCTAATAGCTCTTACTTTGAGTCTCAATTGGTTTTCTAGAGCTATTATAAGATCATGAATAGCATCAAAAGTTTCATCTTTAAATCCCAAGAAAAATACCCAACTAAATCTATTGCAATCATCTGTCACAACCAGACAGTACTTCTTCTTGTTTAGACTAGCAACGAAGCAGTCCAAACAAATCCATGTGCAGCAACTCTAAAGGTTCTCTAATAGTTCTTTCCTCAACCTTCTTGCATGATGCTTTGTGTTGTTTACCCTTCTTGCATGCCAAACATGAGTGATCATTCCTGTATGTTTTGGAAGGTAAATCCCTAACTAAATTTCCTTTAACCAACTTGTTGATATTCTTGAAATTTACATGGCCTAATCTTCTATGCCACGGATGTGCTTCTTCAAGTGTTGCATTAGCTACTAAACATGTAGCTCTTTCGAAGAGAAGACTCTTCATATCCGTGTACACATCATTTGTTCTTGGTACTCTCGGTACTACCAAGTTATCATCAATAAGCTTGAATTGGGGAAAGAATGAGACATTCTGTGTCATAAATAACCTAGGGTGCTTCTTGTCACAGATCGAGAGACGACAAAAGGTTGAATTTGAGCTCCTTCACATAGCGAACATTCTCAAAATCTATGCTTCCTGTCTTGATAGTTCCTTTGCGGTTATTCTTCCTCCACTAGCATCATTCCCAAATGCAACTCTTCCTCCACAATAAGATCTAAACTCTGACAGAATCTCTTTGTCTCCTGTCATGCTACCAGAGCAACCACTATCCACAATTAGATGATCTTTAAGCTCCTCTTCTGGGTTGCCCTGCACAAAGATAAAAGAGTTAGTTAATTTTAGGAACCCAAGCCATTACTGACTTGTGTTCCCCTTGTGGAGTTACATACTTAAATTCTTTAAGTATTTAATTCCCACTGTCTTTAAGCACATGATCAATTATCTTTGGTTGTTCCAAAACTTGTGTTGGTTTTTCAATAAAAATCTCTTTTTCATCCAAGTTTTCTTTATTATTTTCAATAAAAATATCTGTTTCACCCACACTTGCTGAAATTAATGTTTGCTCCCCATCAGTACTTTCCTTCTTAACCCAACTTATTTTAACTTTTGGTGTTGAGTCCTTTGATCTAGCTACTGTTTTTGAGGTGTAAGGCCTTCTAGATTGATAGTAATTAGATCTCCTAGGGCTTCTATTCCAAAAAGTGTTAGCAGTACCTAGAGTGGGTGAAAATCTAGCAGTGCCTTGAGAAGGTACTGGTGATTTTGAAAAAGATCTTCTCTGGTGAGGGTACCTATGGTCTTGTGAGAAATTACTGTGGTTAACCCTATGTGAATGATTCTAGACTGGTTTATTCTCCCTTGGTTTTTGGTTGGCAGTTCCGGTCTTTGGGAATTTGCTTAAGTAATCTGAGTGAAAGTCACAGTCCTTAATCAAATGATCAGGACTATAACAAACGAAACATAATTTTTGACCCATACTCCCAAAAAATCTTCCTTTAGGTCTATGATTAAAACTATCCTGTCTTTTTGGTGAATGATGAAAACTGTTTTGACCAAAATTATCCCAAAAAGGTTTAGCAGTATTTTGAAAAGATTTTCTTAAAGGTACTGTTGATCGTGTAGCAGTACTTTGAGTTGAAGGTACTGCTTGACTCTTAACATCATCATCCTTAGGTTTCTCAAATATTTCTTTTGTGGTGTTAGAACTAGATGGACCTGTAAGCTTCTTCCTAAACTCTAAGTTGTCTACTCCAAAACGAGAAACATCTGCCCTAAGTGGTTGAAAACTACCAGTGGGATGAGGGACTGCATGATAACCTTTGTCTTTCTTATATTCCGGAGGTGTTTGACTAATTGATTCCTCATTACTAGATGTGTCTACATAGTTAATGAGTTTATCATCACTAGTTGTTATATCCTCAAAATCACATTCATCCTGATCACTAGGTGGGTTTTCTTCTATGCTACTCAAGTCCATACCAAAGCCTAGTCCAGTTCTAATGTAAGCTCTTTTCTGTTTTTCAACATAACTAACATGAGAAAGGCCAGATTGTCCCCAAGCAGCAAACTTTTCTAGCAATTCATCCCTTTCTTTTGTCATCTTTTCTAGTTCAGCAATCTTACATCCTAACTTCCATTCACTTAATTTTAATTGGTAATCCTGTTGCTCATATTTTTCTGCCCAAGCCATCTCATTATTTTCATGTGTTATTATTTTGGCTTTCATTGACTCTAAAGTAATTTGATAACCATCTACCTCAAACCTAGCCCTTCTACAATTATCTCTTTCAGTTACATAATCAGTAAGCACCTTTTGATAAAAATCATGACACTTAGAGCATACCTCAGAGATAGGGGGTGAATTTGGTGAAGTAGCTACCATAGCAAGCAGAACAGGTTCATCTTCACTCTCCATGCTCCAATCAAAGCTTCCTAGATCTCTGGATTCCAAAGCAGCAAATCCAGGTTCCTCATCAAAGGTTGTGCTCCAATCAAACTCTTCCACTGCGACCATACAGTAGGTTACTAGTTCATCATCAAACTCAGCACTCCAGTCAACCTCTGATAGATTTTCTTGAGCAACCAAAGCTTTTGTTTCAGTAATAGGGATTTCCTTTAGTTCAAGCTTGGGTTTCTCAGTCATTCTGTTTGCCTGGTATTTAGCAAACTTGCATTCTCTTGCAAAGTGTCCAGTCTTTTGACAATTAAAACATTCAATCTTGGACTTGTCAAAAGTTATACCCTGCTTAGGCTTGAAGTCAATGCCTCTTCCTGTTTCCTTCATGAACTTCTTGATTCTAGCAGTGATCATAGCAACTTGCCACCTGATATCAATTTCTTCAAGAGCATCCTCTTCAATCTGTGACAAATCCTCTTCATAGGTAACAGGTAGAGTGCCTTGCTGAGCAAATAATGAGCATACAACTTCATCAGAATGGATGGTGTTTGTTGGTGTGACTTACTGAGCAAAGGTGGGGGTAGAATAGGTAACATTACTTTGAGCAACAGTACTTTGAGTAGGAGAAGCAGTACTTTTAGTGGAAGTACTGCCTCTCTTTTCAGACAACACAAAAGCAATACTGTAAGATTTTGAACTTGTTTGTCCATTCATCGCATGCTCATACACATTCAAATGATTGTAGAGATCATCAAAGTCCATAACATCCAAACCAGGTTGTCCTCTGATCATAGTAGCAATCACATGCCATGTAGATGGCAAACTCCTTAAGAACTTCATATTTGCATCTTCAACACATACCTCTGCTTTGTATAACTCCAGCATACTAAGAAGATTTTGGAATCTGTAATAGGCAGCATCAAGACCTTCTCTATCACCAACAGTGAATGTTTCAAATTGTTGCTTCAACAGATTTCTGTGCATCTTCTTGGAAGCATCATTACCTCCAAACCTTGTCTCGAGAGAAGCCCATAGTTGTTTAGCATCCTTAGCATCATGAAACTTGAGTAGGTGACCATTAGGTATAGCAGACAATAGGATGTTGAGAGCCTTTTCTTGATTCCTTATTGTAGCTGCTGGTAAGACAGCCTTAGGTGGTTTAGGTTGTCCAGGAACTTCAATAGGATCTGCAACAACTTCATTACCATTGACAATTACATTCCACAGTGCATGGTTTGTAATAGCAATGTATTGCCTCATCTTCATGCTCCAAAGATCATACTCTCCCTTTTTAATGATACGAATTCTGAGTGAGGTGATGGATGGGGGTGGTGCAGCTTCAGTCGACATCTTTAGGGTTTGTTGTTAACTAGGTTTTAAGAGTTTCCACACAAGCTCTGATACCACTTGTTGGATCGATGTACTCTAACCAAACTTGTTAGGATTTGGAAAATCCAGTAGTTAAAGTGTCGGTCACCTCAAGTATATGTAGTCGTTAGAAAGCTCGTAGTCGTAGTTATTTAATGGTTAGTAGTATTTAGTTTAGTAACACCGTGGAGGACGGACGGGTCTTTACCCACTGTATGCCTGATCCACAACCCGTCAGGTGGCGTTTTATTGTAAGACTATATATACTCTCTACCTCCCAAGGTAGAGAGTTGGAGCTCATAATAAGATTTTCCTTTCTCTCACTAAAGTTCCCAAACCTCTAACTTTCTCTCTCTAAAACTCATCTTATACGCCTACTTTATTTATGGTTTGATGTGTATGTGAAATCCAATATGTTACAAATAGTATCAAGAGACATGGTTAGATCATCTCTTACATATCCTTGGATTTCTTGTGGTTTTTAGATGGTTTTTGAGTTTGAAAAAGTGTAGTGGTTTTTGCAACATTTGGTTCATTTCTAGTGTTAAAGTTTGAATTTTGGGTGTACTTTTGTGTTTAGGATCATTGTATGTGCTTGGGTTTTGATTTGGTAAGCTTGAATCACTGTGGTTGAGATTGTTTTGGATTAAAAAGTGTGTTTTTGAAGTTTTTCTTGGTAGCGACTTGGCTCTCGGAGTGAATTTCTACTTAGCGACTTGCTTCAGTAAAAGGTAGCGAGTTGTAGTGATATTTCGTGGCGAGTTAGTCCTAGCGACTTGTCTTTTGAGACAAGCCGACAAACAGTACACTTAGTGGATTATCCACTACGGGTAGCGACTTGGTAAGGTAGCCACTTGCTTTCAATTTTGATAGCGACTTGTTCTTTAAGTTTCTTAGTGACTTGGTGTTAGCGATTTGGACCGTAGCGAGTTGCTATTTAGCGACTTGACGTCTTAGCGATTTGGTGCATAGCGACTTGCTGTCAAAATTCGTAGCGATTTGGAACTTAGCGACTTGTCTTCAAATTACTTGGCAACTTGGTGCTTAGCGACTTGGTTCAAGGATTCTTAGCGACTTGGTTGACTCTTGTGTGTAATATGGTTTTCTCTTGATTTAGTAAAATGCCGTGAAAGAATCTATTTCCCGGTTTAATCATTGAGTTATAAAATCCGTGTAATCTTTAAACATGTCTACCAACATACCTACAATCATCTCCACTTTGCGAGGATGTTCAAGCAGTGGTTCAGATACCCGTCCACCCATGCTTGACTACGACTCTTGGGCTCAAAGAATCAGATTGTACTGTCTTGGAAAGGAAAATGGGGTCAATATTCTCAAATCGATTGATGAAGGACCTTATTAGATTGAGACTACAAGAGACTTATTTGATACAGCTGCAGATGGAACAATGATCTATGGAATAGACAGACCAAAGACATATGATGAGCTCAATGATAAGGAGAAAAAGAGATTCGATGCTGATATCAGGGCTTCTAACATCATACTTCAAGGTCTTCCAAAGGATATCTACAAGCTTATCAATCACAACACCGAAGCCAAGGCAGTGTGGGATAATGTCAAGATGCTTCTCTCAGGTTCTGAATTAACTATGGAAAACTTCATCAACCAACTGTCTCTCATGGTTAGTCAAAACATGAACACTCTCCCACACACCAACAACAACCTCAGAACAGCATCTAATCCACACAATCAAGCCACTGTCAGAGATGGGAAGGTTATGGTACAACCAGTTCAAGAAAGGCAGTATGAACAAGGAAGAGGTGGAGTTGGTAGAGGATATGTGGCAAATCAGAATAGGGGAAGGAATGGAAATCAGGGACAAGATAAGCCTATCAAGTGCTACAACTGTGGAGGTGAGGGACATATTGCAAGGCGCACATCTCCAAACGCCCTCGAATTGAGTACTTCAGGGATAAGATGTTGCTTGTGCAAGCTCGGGATAATGGTGCAGCTTTGGATGAAGAGGAGTTGTTGTTTCTTGCTGAGGGCAATACCAAGACATATGATGCGATGTGGATGGCGGCCAATTCGGAGATAGGCCACAATCATCAGAATGCCTTTCAAGTCAGCTGATTGTGATGCATACGACTCGGCGTTGATGATGAACCTACTACACAAACCATTTTCATGGCTAGCATTTCTCCAATGGTCCCTCCTAAAGTCTCTTCATCACCACAAGCTGGTCCATCCAAAGACAAAATCATTTCCGAGGTACTAAAACTATACGATGAAGTTGATGAGCAAAAGATACATGACGAAGTACAAACAAATGTAATTATTGAGTCGATATTGAAAATATGGGTAATATCAATGTTGTCCCATATGATCAATATGTGAAACAAAGTGAAAGTGAGATTGTACCAAGTGATGTATCTTATGCAGTCAATGATGACTATATTTTTGATGAATACACGCATGTGCCCCGATGATTCTGTTATCTCTGAACTCAATGCCTATAAAGAACGTGTTGCCATTTATGAACAACGAGCTAAGTTTGAATTAACCACCCGTGAGCAGGAGATGGATGACCAAATGCGTACAATTATTAGAAAAAAGTAATTTTAGAGAAGAAGTGTTAAAACAAGAGTTAAACTCCTTACAAGAAAAGCTGTCTAAAACTATTAAGCAAAAACATGAGCTTCAAGATAATGTTAAAGTACTTAAACAGGAATTTCATGCTAAGGAATCAAAACTTTTGAATGATTTTTCCAATCTAAAAACTTTGAAACACATGCTTGAAAATAAGTTTATGCGTACATGGGAATACCATTAGATTTGCTCACATGGTCACTAAGCATAGAGTTTTAACCGATAAGCATAGTGTTCCCGTTATAGATAAACCCAACCACAGTACGGTAAGTTAGCAAAGGCGGCTCAAAATGTAACCTATCATGGCAATGAGATTCTTAAACCTAGACAGACACCTATTTGCATTGAGTGCACTGAGGAAGATAGAAAATTAGATGATACATCTAGGGAGAAAATAGATAAGAAGCTTAATGATCCTGAGTGCAAAAAGAATAACATAATAGTCAAACCCCATGATTACAAAAAAGAAAATTGGATTTCCTTAAACAAATTTAAGCCTCAAACATTGTTAACACCTGAACAAGTTTTCTGGAAAAAGGACTTAGATAAGCAAAAAGCTGAAAATCTTGTTGAAACAAACCCTCCCCTTAGGAAAATTCCTGCAGCGACTGTGTATCCTCCAAATACACCAATGCATTTAGTTCCTAGAACTATTGCCACTAAGAGCAAGACCTTAATCCGTCAATATGTTATTTTTCAACTATTTGTCAATTTTGAGAAAACTTGTAAGAAAATGATCACACCCACTGGGATAACTGAAGGGGAAAGGGGTTTTGAGCAAACAAAAGAATGTTACTTAACTGAGGTCATGCCTTTCTTTAAACAACTAAAAGATCAATTTGAGAGTCTTAAAAAGGGGATAGCTTCAGGTATTAAAGGAATGGAAAAGGAATTTGATGCAATGATAGTTGAGGTTAGTGACTATGTGCGAGCATTAAAATATAATGAGATTGAGAGGAAAAACTTGCATACATTGAATGAGTCTCTTATTTTTGAATGCATTACTCAAGATCTGTTTTACACTGCTACGAATTGTTCCATTAATGCTTCTCAATTTCATGAATTATCTGTTGCTCTGAAAGTCTCCCATGATCGTGTCATTGAGCTTGAAAAGATTAATTCGAAACTTAATGAGAAAATTGATCAGGATGATCACGATAATTTGGTAAAGCATCTTTCTAAACTAGAAGTTAAACATTTTGATTTACAACTAAAATATCAACATCTTAAAGAAAATGTCAAAACCTCAAATATCAAGACATCCTCAGATGTTCCAGAGTTTGATGCAGTTTTTCAGATAAATAAACGTGACGAACAAATTCAAGCTCATTGTAACACGATCAGAAAGTTAAAAGCCCAAATCTCTCAATCAAAGGGTTAAAAGAACAATGTGACTGATTCCCATATGCCTCCTCCTTTAGATTCTCAGTACTCTCAAAATTTCCATCTTCAAAACTTGGTTAATGTTTTACAAAAAGAAAACGAGAGTTTTCTATAAGAAAATGAAAAGGTTAAACAACACTTTAAAGAGTTATATGATTCAATGAAAGTCACTCGTGACAAAAACAACGAATAAATAACTTCTTTACAAAAAGAAATTGAGAATCTGAGGAGTCAGGAAAATGGGAAACTGCCAATTGTCTTTAATGAGAATGTTGCATCAAAGTCATCCTCATACTGCAAATACACTGTGACTGTTAAATACATTCCTCCTCATCTTAGGAATAATGAACCTGCGTTTCATGACTATTGTGCTCACCTTAAGGATAGTCTAGAATGTCTCCGTGAGATTGTTGAAGAGGATTTCATTAATAAACCTCTTGATAGAGAAATTAGGTTTGCTTGCATTCAGGCCAAACGATCTCAAGAGCTGCTAGAATGTGTAATTGCAACATGTCCTAAATCCTTAGGTGCAAAAGGCAAAGCTGTGATGCCTTGTTCCATGCCCAGTGCCAAGCATACAAACCATTCTATGCCCAGTTTTAAGAAAGTGAACACCAATGTGCCTTCTAGTAGTACAGACCCTTGCACATCTAGTTCAGGAATGCAAAAAGTAGATGTTAGGTCACAAGGTTTACCACACAAGCTTAATAGAAAGATAGAGAGGCGATTGAACAAGATATCACACACACACACACGAGATAATATGACCGGTTATGCGTAGAGTGTTTGTGAAAGAAATAACTTGAACAACCAACCTTCAAATGAAGGTTTACAAGGGGTATTTATAGGAGGGAAGCTAGGGCAACACTCCTAGTTCCCTTCCTATCCTTATTGGGCTAGGCCTAGGCTTATGGGCCTTCTACATAAGCCTAAGGCTAATAACAAACATAAAGGCCATAATAAGCTAACTATTACATATGAGTAACTAACACTTGAATAAGGATTAGGAGTGATTCCAACAATCTCCCCTCAAGTGTTATTACATATGAGTAACCAACACTCAAGCGTTGGTGATGAAAACGGTGAAGGCGTTGATGTAATAGTAGCTTTGACGTCTTCTAACATTCTTCTTTCTTGTGAGAAGAATTGCCTTGATTTGAACAATCTCCCCAGTGTAGAGAGATATTTTACTTTGAAGCGGTTATGCTTTGGCGTCATCTTTAACTTTGTTCTTTGATCATTGTTCTTTGTGGTGAAAGTGATATTATGTTGTTGTTGTCGCATCAAGTCGCCTCAGTGCCTTTGCTACAGTGTCTCCACGTCGTTCTTCAACATGCTCACACGCTCTTTGACATTGGAATTCAAGATCTTGATGGAGTTCTTTAAGTCTTAAACTTTGTAGATTCTCTGTATTGACAAAGAATCATTCATTTGTTGTGTTGCTTTAGGATAGAACTTCCATTAGTGATGATGTTGGCGTGAGCATGAGAAGAATCTGCACGATCATTCCGCTAGAGCTTCCATAAGAAGAAAAACATTTAACGGTTAGTAATAAGCGGATTCCGGCACTTACAAGTTTGAACTTCGAGAGTGTTAACGGCATAGTGTGAAAACACAACTCTAATTCTTACAAAGGCCGTTCCTGAATCGGAGTCCCACAAGTGAGATAACACGATGTACCCAAGTACACCTACGATTGGATGAGTCGAGGTACACGAAGCATCACCTCACGACTGTAGACCGTTTGAGCCAACTAAGCGCAATCCACGGGGAGTTGCCGGCGACCTTCTGTCGGTGTTTGATGTTGACCCTGGCAGGAGTTTCCATTCAATCACCGAGGATCACAAATGTGAACCTCTCATAAATGTTCTCGACAGATTGCTAAGATCTGTGAAGGACTCGATATGAACCACTGATAACCTTATTGTTGATCATCAAGTGATTAAATGTCAAGTGTACCTAAGAGATCTTTTGATGAATCTCGTGGCTCTAGACTCAATAGTGCGTTTTGGTTTTCTGGAGCGGAGACTAGGGAGAGGGTCTCCTTCTTCAATACCGGCAATCTCTAAGAGAAAGCCGATAGTTTACGTAGGGTTCCCTGTGAGAATGAAACAAGTTTACGTTAAGAGAAACTTGAGTGGATAAGAAGGTTTAGTGCATGCGTCCTTTGGGTCCATGGCGACTTTTAATCTTCAATACCGGCGTCACTAAGTGACAACCAGTAGCATATGAATTGAACCCGATTATGCGCCTAAGTTGAATAATCTGGAGGGCTATTTCTTTTCACCCTTTTCTTTGCATTTCTTTTTAATTCTTCAACTCCTTCTTTCTCCGATTCTCATTTTCTCCTTTTTACAATCATACCTAAGGACTTCTAAATACTAACTATTTGTGGTGTCCTTGGGTAGATCCATCCGACTCTGGCGGATCATAGGACGGTTATTCCTAACCTTAGTCACCTTATAACTCCATGACTAATTTATGTTGCCATAAAACCATGATATGAAAAATCTCTCACAGTGTTTATGAATGAAAAACATTTTAGTATCATTGTTGAGATAAGATTTTGCATAAATACTCCCCTCACATGTGCTTAAGAGTTTTAACGGTTAAAATGCACAGTGAGGAAAGAGCGCACATTTTGAATTGATTCACTCAAGATAGACAATCCCCGCGAGACACGGTTACGTGGCATAGTTAAAGAGTTGCATTGTCAGCTTTTAGGTGACAACTAGCTCGAATAACTACCTTGAAGGTGTATACAATCCTCGAAAGGTCGTCAAACCCGTCAGAGTTCATGTTTATCAAGAGTTTCTCGAATGATACATTCTACTCAGACAAGTCCTTTGCAAGACACGTTTACATCACTAGCGAATTAGCTTGAAATTATTACCCGTCCGGACAAGTCTTTTCGAGTTACTAACAGTTAAGCATCGTCAATTCGTTGGTTAAGTCCGAATCACACAGATTCATTTGCATTTTACACAACATATTTCTTATCACATATTTTCTCCCCCTCAAAATGGCATATTAAAGTGTTATTTTTGAAGCGTTTGAGAATAAATATGACCATTTCGAGTGTTGCGGGAAGAATGACCACTGAGAACAATTTTGAACAAAGTTTTGATTCAAGTACTCCCCCTCAACGAGTGATATAAGCGGTTGAGGTTTTGAAAATCATAAGGGAAAGTACTTGTTCTTTTGAGCAAAACCTTGAAAAGTGAAAGGTTTGATAGGTTTTACTCAAAAGTAAGAAGCTTTCGCTCTTTTGATAAGGATTGTGGCGGCGTACCACAGGGTCCTTTATTTACAAGTACGGGTTGTACACTGTAATGTGTGCACAAGCCATTGACATAATTAATCAAACATCCAAAATGATATGAAGAAAACAATTCAAGGGGTACCAAGAAATGCAGTGATGTTCCCGGGAGTGTGCAGGCGTTGAAATCGGTTATGTTTCTCCACAGGTGACCACCTACATAACTCTCCAATCGTCTGGTGATCCCTTGAAACAACCGTTCATCAATCATTGTGATGATCCGTCTCACATCCCTCCTTTCATGAGAATTCCAGCGCTTAGGAGACCCAATTTTCTGGCGTATATCCTTCAACCTGTATGCCAATCCATCCCTAACCAGCTTCAAAGTATGATCCCCGAACTTGTGGAGTTCGCTACACGCCATTAAGCAGTTTCTTTGAAGTTCACTACGGTAAACAACGCCGAAAGGTTTGCTGATGAGTGTATATTGAGATAGCTGGTTGAGATCGGGAAGAGTAAGCGTTGGAGGAGTGAAGTTGACACGCGTCTGATAAGATTCAACGGCAATCTGGAGGTCTTCAACACGTTCTTTTATGACTATGCGTCTGATGAAGATGAGCAGTGACTTGATGAATTCTCGTTGAATTTCGGTTGAGAATTGTCTCATGCGACCCTGTACTTTGGCAAGGTACATGTCTTCAATATCGTTGAGAGACAAATTCTCAAAGTCAGCTTCACAGAATGCATACTCCCTTTCATCCTGTCTTTTGACCACAATCTTCTTAAGAAAGGTGTAGTCCCATTTGGATGAAAGACCAACATGTTGGATGGAAACGATGTCTTTAGTACTAAACACTGCATGTTGAGACTTCGAACTGGCGGCTTCGTAGTAGATTCGTCGGCGTTACGGCGATGATGAATCCCATACAATGCATCTCGGTCGTATGCTTCCACCGTGTTGGAGAACAAGTGATTGGCACGTTCCTCAATGGCAATGCAGTTGGAGTAGATAGGCTGCGAGGGAATGGAAGTGTCAAGGATGTAGCATATTTCCTTGAACCATCGCCACCATGGAGAAGAAATTCCAGGTCTTTGTTGAAGAAATATCTGAAGGGAATCCGTGGTTCATCTGGTTGGCCAATGGTCGGTAAGGGTTTGGTCCAATCGGTGTAATATGGAGGGTTGTCCCTTTTGTGAAGTCAATGTTTGCTTCCGGGTTGAGCCAATCCATGTTGTTAGACATGGCTCTAGCAATGTTCTCAAGGTGATATTCAACCTCGATGGCACTTTCGGAGTTGTCTTTTAGAAGTTGAAACGCTTCATTCTTGATTCGTCTCAATTCAGATTTCGTCATTTTCTTCACATGGAACTTTTCTTGCAAGATTTTTGCATGCTCCAATGTAGAACCTTCGACCAGATCTTGACCTTCATTAGGGTAGGGAGTTTGATTGACAAGTGTAGAGAACCATGCAAAGTCTTCGTTTTTATCGTCATCTTGCCATGATACGACTCCGGGAGTCGTCTTCTTCTTCCTTTTAGAGGGCCTTGATGATGATTCTGGTTTCTTCACTTGTTTGGGAGAGGTGGGTTGTTGTAGGGGCTCAAGGACCTCTTCATCGTCACCACCCGTATAATCAAAGTGATCGTCGGTTTTCTGAGTCGGGGGTGGTAACTTCGGAATCGTCACGAGGTTTATCATAGAAGAGCGAGGAGGAGATGTTTGTTGAACAGGAGCCCGTTGTGGAGGAGGTTGCATTAAAGAAGATTCACCAGATCGCTTCGGCGTTTAGGTGCGAATCTTTATCCTTATCCTTGTCTTCATCGTCTCTAGGGCGTTTCGACTTTTCGACTTCGAATCTACAAGCCTCTTGAAGTTGGTAGTCCGGCAATGCTTGAAACAGCTTTCCTTCATCGAGGTAAATGTCCCAGTTGTGCGGACATTTGTGTAACAAGCTTGGCCACCAATTCATTAATCGAGAAAACTACCGGATCGGTTGGATTGATTGTTACGGTTAAAGGCGTCGATCGAATAGTTTGCTTGGCGATCTGCATAAGATTTGGATAAAGTTGTTTGGTGAACAACTCCTTTTGTGACTTTAGGAAGCGTATTCGAAGGTACTTTTCGTGTAGCCTTCGATCATTTCGTTCAGTTCCTCTTGACGGTGATTTTTCATGAATTTCTGAACAAACTTCCTTTCTCCTTTTATCTTTTCATGCTCGTCATACATATCTTTGTATGTGATCAGCAAAGAAATTTAGCTTTTGTTGAGCACGTTTTTCTTTCCGACTTGTTTGACAGCTTTGGTAATCCGTTCATGAGCTTGAGAAATCCAAGATTTAGATGGTTTCTTCACGGATTTGGATGATGATTTGGTTGACTTCTTTGATGGTGGTGGTGAGGAGTGAGATGAAGAATCTGATGAGGAGGGACATGAGGAGATTCGGGGTCCTTTGGAGGTGCAGAAGTATCCTCCTTGGAGCGAGTTGGATTTGTTGAGAAGAAAGTCATCATAATCTTCTTCGTCATCATGTCCAGTTTTAGCCTTTTCTTCCGTCTGTTCCTTAGCTTCTTCATCGGTTTTCTCTTTCTCAGTCTTATTCTTTTCCGGTTCCTCAATGTTAAGATCAGTAGACTCCTTCACAAGCGTTTGTTGTTGCACAAGAGTGGTGGCACCAGATCCCTTATCGTTTTGATTAACCGCATCGGGACTGGTGAAGAGTGGACAGCACCACTTGATCCTCCGGGACCACCCATTTGGTCTTTAGCAAATTCTTCAACCTTTTGAAGGTGTCTAACGATATTAAACTTCTTCCTGTATGATATATCCAGTTGCTCTTCTTCATGATCTGAGCTTTCATCATATGGTACAAGTACGAGAGTCTTTCCTTTTCCTTTGTCACCGGTGGTGGACTTGGAGGTTTGGCTTTTGAAGGAGGTGTTACGGTTGCAGATTCAGAGTAGGTAATTTCTTCATCTGTTTCAGTCCCTTCAGAGCTTTCGTCCACAAGCTTTCTTTGCGGTTCAGATGTGGGAATAGGTTCAGCTTCCTTTACAAGAACAATCCTTTTACGAGGAGGATTCCTTTTGGGAAGCTTTCTATAAAGATCTGTACTTGTAACACTTACAGCACTTCCTCTTCGGTTCTCCTTACAGATGTTCCGAGAAGATTTTTCGTCGAGATGACCAACTTTGCCTTGTCTAACTGCTTCCGGATACCTTTGTATGCGTTTCGAGCTTTTCGACATCTTCGTTAGAAGGAAATCGGCAACACAAAGCACCTTGTTTCTTTGTAGCGATTCCTTGATTCGACCGATAGAATAGGTTCCGTCAACATATCGTGATTGTCGGGGTCATTTAGCCTCTTGGGAATATCGGGATGAAGTCCAAGTGCTCTCTGGATCAACAGTTTAGTATATCCGATGTAGGGAATCTTTGAGCCAAGTTTGTTGAGAAATGACATCATGTCATCCCAAATCAGAGCTTCGATAGCGATGTGTTTCATGTTGACCAATGCCCAAACTATTTGCAGTTCCATGAGCTTAGGATGCTCATAGCCACTTTATCGCGACCAGAACAGACTTGGTGATGATCATGTAGAGAGTTCTCCATGGTTGAGGAATACTCTTAAGCTCTACGTGAGAATGCTTGGTGATTACTCCTGTAGCCTCGTCATAACCGATATTGATTAAAAATTGGAGAGTGAGCTCTTCAAAGGTGTGGCATAAAGTTTGGTTGGTTCGACTTGAGGAATTAGGAGAACACCCTTAAGTCTGCAGGTGTAATGGTGACTTGTTTGTGATTCATAGTCACCGTCCAGCATCCTTTGACCCTTTCCATAGTGTTCGAGAATGTTGTATGTAGATCTCGGCAAGCGAGTTGGTGAGCATGTTACGATACGGATGAGTCTTGAGAATATCAATAGCAATCAAGCATGAAGATTGAGCGGTAAGAGTATCAAAGTCAACACGAAGGTTATTCTTCCCTATCTTCATTGGATAGCCATAAGGGTAGATATCTGCAATGGAGAGAACATTTGGTGCATCCACATTCATTTGTTGACCATGTCGTGATCGAAATAACATTAGCCAAAAGAACCAACATATCGAAAGACATAATGTTAGTCAATAGAAGGTTTTATTGTCTAGATATTGAATGTACAGTGATAATGATTGTTACGAGTCCTAAGTCACTTGTTTGTCTAATAGTCTAATACGTCGTGAATTGTTTAGTGAGTTAGTTAACTTTAAGTTTTAAAGTTTATGTTATCACTTATTGTTCACAACATATCAAGCGATTAAGTTTATTAGTGACATTATTGGATTCGTGACGTTATGATTAGTTTATTTACAAGTTTGTACGCGTAACAATTCATCATGAAGGTCAATCGGGTTAAGCGTAGTATTGGCAAAGTTAAGCGTAAAGCAGTATTTATATATGCGTAGCGAAAGCTTACGCGTAGGATCTAACTTACGCGTAAGAAATGTTACAGCGTAGGAAAAGGGCACCTTATGCGTGGAGCTTACGCGTAGGCGTATATATACCTTACGCGTAAGGCTTACTCGTACGAGTAGACCTTATGCGTAGAGGTCCTTTGTTACGCATATCCTTCACGGGGATCTGGCGTAGTCCATTGTAGAACCTTACGCGTAACTGTTATGCGTAGGAATAATCTTACGCGTAACATGACTACGCGTAGGGTAATCCTTATGCGTAGAGTTGCAATAACCTTGATTCTGAGAATTACGAGTAGCAAAACTGAAATAACATCATCATAAGATCAATATTAACACTAACACTCATTCTATATCTGATCATGGCATGACGGCATATCAAACAATTATGCGTAGAAAACCTTACGCGTAAGCTAAAACCCTAATAGTTCATAGTTTACGCATAAGAATTTTAGCCATAGGATTTGCACCAAAGCGTTTCTGGGAGGTCTAAGAAGCGTATAGAGTATGTTTATCCAAGTTTTAACATCAAATAAGCCATGAATCAAAAATTACCCAATTCGTATGAACTAGAACCCTAATTTTCAATTAATGATTCCTTAGTGTTTATGGGTTTAAATATGCTCAATTCAACTTGAAAACAACCTCATATAACAATCTTTATTACCAAAAACGTTCTTATTTGAAAACACCCAATTTAACACATAAACCCTAATCAATCAATTCATGTTTTACGGGTATGTTTAGCGATGAAAATGTATTCATTGATGTAATAAAAACATTTTGGCACTATCATTTCACTCATAAACACACAAGTATGATCATGTGTTCATGCTTTACGCGTAGAACACATAATCCCTTCTAGGAGAAAATCTATCCGTTAGTTTGAAATAAAATTAAAAACCCATGCTTAGATTGTTGCAATGAAGGTATTAACACTTACAAATTGATGATCGAAAGCACGGATTTGTTAAACGATTATGGATCGTGGATGATATAGGTTATGAGTAATAAATGTGAAGAAGAAAAGTAGGTGGGAGGTGTTTTTGTTAAAAATAACTTTAACATTATGACAGTTTTAGTCCCTCCACCTTTTCCTTTTTCAAACAAAGCCATTTAACTTCCATTTTGGTTACCAAACAAAGATTATAGGAAAGAAACTTTGTGACACTCCCCTCGACTTGAGAAATAATGAAAGGTTATAAATTTAGTCCGAGGAGTGTCATTGTACCCGAAAATTTACCACCATTTGTTAAAAGAAACAACCGAGATAAGATAACATGCAAGTACACAGATGTTTTGAAGCAGTGAAAGTTTATTTTCTCCCCCTCAACACTTGATCGGAAAAATATTGAATTTTGAAAGAATAAAGTGTTGACGGAAGAAAATGTACTTGCCATGTTGAAAGAAAATTTGATTAGAAGAATATTTTTGTTGTTTTATCGGGTTTTATAATTTTGTATTTTGTTTTTGAAAAATTATTTACAAAATAGAATTTGGTGTTTGAGGTTTTAAGCTGTTTTAGGAGGATCATCAATTCCTCTTGAGTCAAACACCTCATACCAATCCGGTGGACCAACTCATTAAACCTAGCGGGAGGCAAGGCTTTGGTGAGAAGATCTGCCAATTGGTATTCTGTACCCACAAAATATAATTCAACGGTACCCTGTTCCACGTGATCCTTGATGAAATGATATCGAAGATAAATGTGCTTTGATTTCGAGTCTGAACGAGTTGCACGAGATCGCAATGGCACTCCGATTGTCGCAGATACATCGGGATTACGTCAAATCACGTAACCATAGTCTTTGAGTTGTGTTCTCATCCATATGACTTGAGCACAACATGGTGACATGGCTACATATTACTGCCGGTTGAGGACAGCGATGTACAATCTTGCTTTTTCGATTGCCATGACACCGGTTTATCACCAAGAAATTGTAAAGCTCCTGAAGTGCTTTTCCGTGAGTCTAAGCATCCTGCGTGGTCGGCGTCTGAAAAAGCGATTAGTTCAAAACCAGAATCCTTCGGATACCGGATCCCCAAGTTAATGGTTCCCTTTATGTATCGGAGGATTCTTTTAGCCTCAGAGATGTGGGTTTCAGTTGGTCGCGCCGATACGAGCAAAGATATACGGCAAAGACAATATCAAGTCTGCTGGCTGTTAGATACATGAGAGACCCAATAATACTACGGTATTTTGTAGGGTCCACCAATTTCCCATGTAAATCAGCGTCTAGCTTCTTGGTATGAGCCATTGGTGTGGCATAGGTGTCACGGGTTTTCATTCCAAATTTGTTTAACAATTCAAGGGCATATTTGGAGTGACTCAAGAAAATACCGCGGGGTGATTGATGAACTTGCGGTCCAGAAAGAATGTAAGTTCACCCATCATGGACATTTCAAAATTTTTCTTCATTAGTTTTGCAAAAGCGATTGAAAACTTTTATGTGTAGACCCAAAAATGATGTCATCCACGTAAATTTGAACAATTAAGATATGTTCCCGTGATATTGTATAAAAAGAGTTGGGTCAACCGAACCTTTGGTGAAATTATTAGCAATGAGGAAGGATGATAGCTTATCGTACCATGCTTGAGGAGCTTGTTTGAGACCATCTGAGCTTTGTTCGGTTTGTAGACGTGATTGAAACTTCGGGATCAAGCGAATCCATCGGTTGGTGACATAAACCGTTTCTTTAAGTTGTCCATTGAGAAACGCAGTTTTGACATCCATCTGATAGACCGTCATATTCATATGAGCCGCGAGCGCTAGAAATATCGAGCGACCTCAAGGCGAGCAGCCGGAGCAAAAGATTCTTCAAAGTCAATACCCTCTTTCGGCGATAACCCTTAGCCACGGGCGTGACTTATTTACGATAACATTTCCTTGACATCAATTTGTTTTCCAAATCCATTTGAGACCAATGACGTAGACCCCTGTTGGTCTTTCAACCAGTTCCCATACTTCAAGGCGTTTGAATTGGTTGAGTTCTTCTTGCATGGATTCAATCCGGTTGTCTTTTGTCATTGCGTCTTTGATGTTTTTAGGTTCAGATTGGCGGACGGTGAGTGCATAAATGCAATGTTCACCGTCACGTGTGAAGCGTTGTCTCGTAACGGCTGGTTGATTCGGGTTGCCAATAATGTTTTTTCCGGAGGATGGTCTTTCGTCCATCTATGTGTGGAGGGTTGATGTTGGTATACATTGTGCGGATTCTGAGGATTCAAATGGTTTGTGGAAGATTCCGCGACATCACGGTGCAGCAGATCTCATTAGCAAGCGGGTTGAAGAACGCATTTGGATCAAAATCTGCAGGTGGGGGTATTTCATTGAGAATATCATCGGCGGCTTCATCATTGTTGGAAGCGGTTTGTTCAAGCTGTTGTGGTGTAGTCAAGCGGGTGTAGGTGCATCTGCAAAGAATTGTTGTAGCAGTGTATCAGGTAAAAGAGTATGATCGGTTGAGCGTGAGGAAGCGGCGGATACACACGGAGCACGTTCATCAATATCGTCAGCGAGCAGTGGAGCAAATAACCTTTCCATTTGTTGATGAGTAAGCGGGGCTTTGTTCGGTGATGATGGGGTTTGAGGAAGTTTAAGCGGTTGTGACCGGGTTCTAAGTGTTATACTCGAAGCCATTTCGTAAGTTCATCGAAATGAGCATGAATCGTTTCCATCACCTTTTGTAACGATTCCAGATTCGGAAACCTTTGGAATTATCCGCGATTATCCGATAAAGACTCAATGTCGGCTTTGGCTTTGAGCTTTCCAAAGTCATCACGATCATTATTAGGATAGCAAAGAGATCCAAATACATGAAAGTGTTTTAGATTCGGTTTTCTGTTATGGGCGAGCTCGAAAGGTGTTTTGTTGTGGCGTTTTGTAATCATAGAACGATTTTGAGTATAGCATGCAGTAGATCGACTTACGCCCATAAGTAATTTGGAAGTTTAGCATTGATTAACATTGTTCTTGCGGCTTCCACTAGCGTTCGGTTTAGATCTTTCGACAACTCGTTTTGTTACGGTGTGCGTGCAATAGATGTCTCATCTTTGAATTCCCACTTTCTCATAGAATTCAAGAAGAGTTTGATTAACAAATTGGTGCCTTTATGCGTTACGATTAGTCGAGCGGTGTTTAGTAGCTGAACTTGTATTTTCGTGAGAAAGGTGATGATCATTTGTGGAGCTTGGTCTTTGCTTTGAAGAAAGTAGACCCAAGTTCAGCGTGAATAGTCATCAACAATTACTAAGATGTAGCGTTTGCCATTGATCGTTTGCACGCGCATCGGGCCACACAAATCCATGTGTAGAAGATGAAGCACATCTTTGAGAGCGTGTTCCACCTTTGAAGGAAAATGAGCACGAGTGCTTTTGCCTTGTTCACAAGCTGAGCAAAGATGATCTTTAGAATAACGAAACCGTGGGAGTCCTTCAACTAGTTTGTGTCGAGCAAGGTTGGTGATGGTTTGAAAGTTTAGATGTGAGAGACGGCGGTGCCATAGCCAGGATTTTGTTGATGTTGCCTTTGAAAGTAAACATATGGGAGATGAAGCAACCATGTCTTTCATAGAGATAGTGTAGAGACTAGAATTATGCGATCCATTCATAAGGTCATTTCCTTGTAGATCACGAATGAAACAAGTTTTCTCGCTGAAAGCAACCTCCAAATCTCCATCACAAAGCCGACCTCTGAAAAGCAGATTATGACCGAGGCCTTCCGCATAGTAAACCCCGCTAATTTCGATGTTCCCATTGACATAGTCTCCATAGCCCATGATAGCTGCGAAGTGATCATTCGAACTGGCGGTGCCAATGAACTTTGCAATAAAGTTTGATAACAGTTTAAGGTTGCCTGTCATGTGTAGGGAACATCGCTATCAACAATCGAGAATGATCTGTATCACTGCATTACACAGAGGCGACCACAGATGGAATAGAAGTAGATGTGGAACCCGAAATGTTAGAGGGTTCCGTAGCGGTTAAGTAGATATACACACATCAATAGCTTTAGGTATCCACTTAAATCCTAGTGTGTTATATATCCATTTCCGCCATCTATAACTACTCTTTGCTTTAGTCTTAGTGAATGCACTAGGTGGTACTACATTCCTAGGAGGTGATACAGGAGCTGCAGGGCGGCAATGCGTTTCTTAGAATCTAAAGATGGCGGTCTACCAAGCGAGACTTAGAAAGATTAGTAGGCCTAGAGGTATTCCGGTTCTTAGGATTCCTTAAGCGAGAGATGATAGCTTTAGCAACACATTTATCATGGCAATCAGAATTCATACTTTTACGACAAATATCACAAGGTGCATCGGACTGAATATCAAAAGTACTTAGCGGTTTAGCATTCGTTACATCACTATTTCTATTACATTTGCCAGACGCAATATCTATAGTGGAAGCAGCGTGAGTCTTATTCATAGTCCTAGGGTGTTCTTCTACTTTAGCATTCTTGATTGATCTTTTCTTAGGTCGCAACTTCCTATTCTACGATTGAGTGCTCTTAGGAACGTGAAGTGCGGACTTTGGAAAAGGCTCAACTATTCTGTTTTAGAAGGAAGCACGTTAGCTACTTGTGATTTGGGAGTAGAAAGTCTAGGTTCATGATTACTAAGTGTTACTGGGGCTAATCTCTTAATGATGGTTGGCGGAAGTTGTTCATACTTTCCTAACATTTCTCTTAACTTGATGATAGTGTGAATCAGATCTTGATTTTCAGACCGAACATTTCCAGCAAAATGCATAACTTCTTTAGTGTGTGCAAGATAATGATCAAGTTCATTTGATGCTTCATCACGAGTCTTTTTGAGTAAATCAAATATGACACCATATTCCTTTTGGACTTTTAAAAGTTCTTGTTCATATTTTGAGATTTGACACTTAAAAGACACGTTTTGATCATCTAGTTGCTCAAATTTAGGATCGAAGATTTTATGCATGGCTGGGCGATTTTATGTTGAAAAACAAGTTGTTGATCATGAATATCTTTTTGACACCAATTAAGGCGGCTAATTGCATTTGAAAGTTAGTTTGACAATCGTTTGTTTTCAACTTTTAAGGACTCGATCTGAAGCACATTGTCATTGTTCTCAACATTTAGACAGAATCAACGATATCAGCAGAGGTATGATCAAATGCATATGACAAAGAATTCAATAACACAGCATTATGGACATCAGCACAGAGGACATCTTCCAAGAGTCGATCAACATCTTTTCTCAACAGTTTCTTTTTACGTTTAGTATTAGAAATAGATGTTTCTGTTTTCTCGAAAACTACCTTGATGTGTTACACGAGGTTTTAAATTTGTAAACAAGAATTACCGGTTAACTAGGAACACATTCGGGCAAGTATACCCTAGTCGAGTTGTAGTATAGTATATGGTAAATCAAGGTCGTCCCAAGAGACTTGGTTGCACTACAAGTGTCGTTTGTTGGTTTAAGCAAGTAACAAGTAACAAGTTGATGGTTATGATTGTCACGGATCAAACCAACAAGAAAAGCATTATAAGAACAAGTAACAAGTTGATGGTTATGATTGTCACATATTAAACCAACAAGAAAAGCAATATAAGAACATGCAAGTATCAAAAGATTCATCATTATTCCAATCAAACACAAAATCTCAATAATCATATCAATAACAAACATCTTTAAATAGAAAAGTAACAAGGTTTACCCAAAGTATGAATTACAATAGGCAAAGATGAAGGATTATAGCACTCCTTCAAGCCTCCAATCAACTACAATAGTTCTACCAAGCCGGAAAATGATGTCCAAACGCCTTTGACAACCCTTGAGCACACTACAATTTGGCGGAGGTTTGTGGTCTTTTGGGGAAGATAAGTTGGTGTAATTGGTGGAAATTAGTCCTTAAGGGTGGAGGCTTGAATTTCACACAAGTTGGGATAGGAGAGTTGGTGGAAACTCGTCCTTAAGGGTGGAGGCTTGAATTTCACACCTTTGGTGAAGATTTTGAGAGTGGGGGTGTTCTCTAGGTGGAATTAGTCCTTAGGGTGGAGGCTTGATTTCACACCTTTGGGGTGAAGATATTGAGAGTGGTTGTGTTCTCTCAAGTTATGGTTTGTTCTCTAGGTGGAAATTGGGTCCTTAAGGGTGGTGGCTTGAATTTCACACCTAGAGAGGAGTAGTGGATGAAAGGGATGAGAAAGATGGAGAAGGGATGATGAAATGAGGTGCCAAATGGGTTCTATTTATACTACTACCAAGGCCTAGGGTATTCAATGCATTTCTTGGAGGCCAAGGAGCTTGGAAGGGACTAGAAACCATGTAAGAAGGGACTAGAATCATTTGGAACACTTTTGGAGTCTTAGTAGCGAAATGGAAACGGGACCTCCAACCGGATCGGTTGAGCTCAAGCGAATCGGTTGGTCTTCTTGACAGCTCTCCACCCGGATCGGTTACGGGGCTCGACCGATCGGTTGGAGCAAAATCACAAAAATTCATAAACTTCAAAGTTGTATATCTTTCTCTTAGCTTTCGTGGCCTGACGGGGGTCAAGCGGAGTCCGTATGCAAAAGTTATGGCCAAAATGGTGAAGGTGTGTAGGGAACAACGAGTCTTCCAATATGTCTTCGTTTTAGCTTCTTTTCTTCATTTCTTTTTCGTTTTCCTTCTTGAACTTTATTCTTGAGTCTTTGGACCACTAACTTGATGACTTTACCATCTCGAATATACTCCGCTAAGTCTTTTCTTTTGTCGGGAATTGCCGTACATGGAGAAATCTTCGTATTTTACTTCTTTTCCGCCATTTTTCTCCACTTTTCTGTACTTGGCTACAAATGAACTAGCAAACGCACTTTTGTACGATTAAGCATTAAAAGCATATGATTATAACCAAATAACACACATAAAATCACAGATAACGCTACTAAAACATGCACAATTTGGCGTTATCAAATTCCCACACTTTTAGGTTTTTTTTAATAACTAACACACAAACTTTGCTTGCCCTCAAGCAAATCTTAGGAAAAAAAATCAAACACATACCTAAATGACAAACGAAAAGAAAAATTAAAAAATATTTTTAGGTTTTTAATAAAACAAATATAAAATAAGCGAAAAAATAGTAAACTCCCCACACTTAAGGTTTTGCTTGCCATCAAGCAAATCTAGAAATAAGAAAAATAAATCCCACATGGTGCATGAAATATGATTAAAAAATGTGATGCAAATCTACCAAGTACAAGTACAAGATATGATTCATCATTTTAAGCTTTATGAGGTGAAAAGATGTTTGACAATACCTATGGATTTTCATGATAAATGGCTAAGCACCTCCACGAAAAAAAGCGGATGTATAATTCACTCAACACTCATTTTATTTGTGATGGATAGTATTAAGGAATAGTACACTCATATTGCTCAGTCATAATCTAAATATTACCATGATGTACAAGAAACAAAACTCCACGGCGTGGTAAGCACCAAGCGTAAACATCTAAGAGGGCTTTTATTAGGGATATAACGATAGGCTTAGGGTGAATAAAGGGTATGGATAAGGCATGGGATATATATGAAATTGGTTTTAAAAAATAAAGTCAAGTCTAATACCCATGTTGCTAGTCACGAACAATCCGCAAAACCGAAAATGATTATAGTCACAATCTTCTCCTCTTCACATATCGATCACCAAATATATATATCACGTCTTAGCTTTGACTTGTAATCGATATCTCAAACATACTTCATCCTTGTCATCACATATTTTGTTTTTTCATTTTTTAGATGACTTATTCTTTTTTTCAATTTTTTTTTCACATTTTTTTTACGTTTTTTTTTTCAACACTTCTTCTTCATACATCACATCTCCCCACACTTACGTATAAGCACACACCACAAAAATACAAATAAAACTGCGAGTCTTCATCTTTGTCGGAATGGCACACCACAGAATGGCAAAAGTGTGGCTAACTAATAATCATCAAAAATAATCCAATCATACCAAGCAACTAGCAACCAACCATTTAGACATTGACAAGGGGTAGGCTAAGGTTTAAAGTGTAAAATATTTTTTGTATTTTTGGATGTAACAAAAGGGGATGGCTCGGAGGGTGTACTAAGGGTATCTAAGCTAAAGATGAAGCGTAACAAATGGGTCCATGTGGGTGGTTAACTAACGATGTAGTAAAGCTAATATCATGGATGTAATAGCGGAAGGCCATTTGGTTTTATTCTAAGGTTGCCTCTTTATCAGCATAGCACTTATATCCTGCGAATGTGATCTCAACTAGCGGTCACAGTAATGATTTGCAAGTACAAGTTCTAGAATAAATAAAATCGGCGGCACTTGCCTTAATAGATTCAAGCATAAAAGATGTATGCTATATGAAGCGATTCAAATCCTCACAATTTAGTGGAAGGGCTATAATATGTGCTAGCAAATATCATCCCGATCCCAAAATGGATTGCAATATTAATCGGGACACATCTCAAGTTTTCAAAATTACTGATTTCTCGAGTGGGTTGATCAATTATTCTAATATATTAACCTATATGCGTGAAAACAACTAGATCATAAGGGCAAACAAGCTCACAAAAATTTAAAAAACAGGCCCAAAATTTGAAAATTGAAACGAGTTTCGCTTTTCTTATTTAACTTTCCCCCACACTTAAGTTAAGCACACAAAAGAAAAATAACTTAAATCTAGTTACGACTCTTTTTTTTTTCTTTTTCTTCTTTTTTTTTTAATTTTTCTATTTTTAAAACCAAACATGACTTATTCTTGTCCCACGAGTTCTCGGTAGCTCCATTGAAACGCACAAAGAAGCGGAGAAGCAGGTCAGCGTGAAGCATATTAAAAACCTAACTTCTTTAGGGAATCGGGGAGACATGCTTATACCTCACGGTTTGTTTACAATGGGTGAGCCTTACTAGAGGTACTTAAACAAATCAATTTATTAAAAATAATTTACCAAAAAAAAAACAAACAAAGGAAAAAAATAATAAAGAAACAAAATAAAGCAAAATAAATGAATTGTGAAAACTTCAAAGCATGTAAGATAGGGAAAAATGATATTATAAGTCTAAGATAAACGAAACCTCCGGGCTAAACATCATGATCGAACTCCATATGATAAGGTGCTAAGCAAAAGCTAGCATAAGCGTATGAGATCAATCGATTCCTCAACCAAACAAACATGTCCAATCCCAAGTATAACGTCACCAACAATCCAATCAATCCTTCCTTCAAGAGCTTATTAAATCTGCAAAAATAAACTAAACTACAAAAAACGCGTAAAATTCTAAAAACTCACTTCGTAGCAGGCATCACGGTGCATTTGCAGCATGCAACAAGCCTTTAAACCCTCAGTGGCCCAAGTGGACGAGTTATAGTCTCGTGAGGGTTTCAGGTGAACATACCCACAAAGTTCAAAACACTTTATTTTTTAAAGACACATGTACTTATTTATTCACAATGTACAAAATATTAACAAAATTAAAATGGAAAAACCAAATAAAAGAAATGATACTCTTGCAAAAACAAAAAGACATTTAAACATATTTTATCTAAACACAAACACATAAAAACAAAATACGAAAAATCAACCTTTTTTTTTTTTTTACGATTCGGTCCAACCGATCGGTTACGGGTTGTGACCGATCGGTTGGGACAAACCAAATGAGACCCGGCTTCAACGATTCCGATTCTGGAAATGACTCCGATCGGTTTGAGGCATTTTAAGAGATTTTTTTTTCTTTTTTTTTGAGAACTCTCAACGGATCGGTTACGGGTAGTGACGTCGGTTGTAGTGGTTTATTAAGTACGAGCTTCAACCGATCGGTTGGAGTGCCAACGATTCGGTTAGAGTGATCTGGTGGTTTGGTGGTTTTTGAAAGCGTTTTTAGCACACATAAAAGCAATCATTGAAATGAGCATTTTAGAACACATGAAACGAAATCCCAACATCAAAAACACGATTTTGATGCAAAGATCATTGAACAATTTGAAAAATGAGAGATTTGGAAAAAGACAAGCATTCAAGCAATCTTCATGAGCAAACATCAAGAGCAATCAAACAAGAGCAAAGAAACAATCATTCATGAGCAAGAGCAATTTAGCATTCAAACCAACAAGCAAACAAACAAACACCTAAGCACAAAACCAAATCCCGGCAGCGTAAAACTTGATGGTGACGATGCGGAATATCATCACAAGCAAACAAACAATCTATCAAACAAGAAAACAATCAAACGAGCAAATAAGTGCAAAACAAGTCCCGTGGCGTAAAAACTTGATGTGTTACGAGGGTTTAAATTTGTAAACAAGAATTAACGGTTAACTAGGAACACATTCGGGCAAGTATACCCTAGTCGAGTTGTAGTATAGTATATGGTAAATCAAGGTCGTCCCAAGAGACTTGGTTGCACTACAAGTGTCGTTTGTTTGTTTAAGCAAGCAACAAGTAACAAGTTGATGGTTATGATTGTCACGGATCAAACCAACAAGAAAAGCATTATAAGAACAAGTAACAAATTGATGGTTATGATTTATGCATATCAAACCAACAAGAAAAGCAATATAAGAACAAGCAAGTATCAAAAGATTCATCATTATTCCAATCAAACACAAAATCTCAATAATCATATCAATAACAAACATCTTTAAATAGAAAAGTAACAAGGTTTACCCAAAGTATGAATTACAATAGGCAAAGATGAAGGATTATAGCACTCCTTCAAGCCTCCAGTCAACTACAATAGTTCTACCAAGCCGTGTAGCATATTGACAACCCTTCCAAGGCACACTACACGAATTTGGCAGAGGTTTGTGGTCTTTTGGGGAAGATAAGTTGGTGTAATTGGTGGAAATTAGTCCTTAAGGGTGGAGGCTTGAATTTCACACAAGTTGGGATAGGATAGTTGGTGGAAACTAGTCCTTAAGGGTGGAGGCTTGAATTTCACACCTTTGGTGAAGATTTTGAGAGAGGGTGTGTTCTCTAGGGTGGAAATTAGGTCCTTAAGGGTGGGAAGCATTCACACCTTTGGGGTGAAGATATTGAGAGTGGTTGTGTTCTCTTAAGTTATGGTTTGCTCTCTAGGTGGAAATTAGTCATAAGGGTGGAGGCTTAAATTTCACACCTAGGAGGTGTGGATGAAAGGGATGAGAAAGATGGAGAAGGGATGATGAAATGAGGTGCCAAATGGGTTCCATTTATACTACTACCAGGCCTAGGGTATTCAATGCATTTCTTGGAGGCCAAGGAGCTTGGAAGGGACTAGAAACCATGTAAGAAGGGACTAGAATCATTTGGAACACGTTTGGAGTCTTAGTAGTGCGGAAATGGCTGAAACAGGACCTCCAACTGGATCCGGTTGAGCTCAGCCGAATCGGTTGGTCTTAGCAACTTGACTCTCCAACGGATGGGTTACGGGGCTCGACCGTCGGTTGAGCAAAATCACAAAATTCATAAACTTCAAAGTTGTAGATCTTTCTCTTAGCTACGTGGCCGGCGGGGTCAAACGGTCAGTATGCAAAAGTTATGGCCAAAATGGTGAAGGTGTATTAGAGAGCAACGAGTCTTCCAATATGTCTTCGTTTTAGCTTCTTTTCTTCATTTCTTTCTCGGTTTCCTTCTTGAACTTTATTCTTGAGTCTTTGGACCACTAACTTGATGACTTTATCTTCTCGAATATACTCCGCAAGTCTTTCTTTTGTCGGGAATTCTTCGTACATGGAGAAATCTTCGTATTTTACTTCTTTTTTCGCATTTTTCTCCTTTCACGTACTTGGCTACAAATGAACTAGCAAACGCACTTTTATACGATTAAGCATTAAAAGCATATGATTATAACCAAATAACACACATAAAACACAGAATAACGCTACTAAAACATGCACAATTTGGCGTTATCAGGCCTTCATCACTCAAGTTCCTTATGAAAATCCTTTTCAGGCTAATGCACATTTTTCAAGTTTTAACATTAGGTAAAGATTTTTCTGAAAAATGTCTCTTTGTTCTCGCTAGAGATTGAAAATGATCAATTTTGATTTCAGAGCGATATTCTATCTCATGTTGTAAAATTTTGAGGTCAGCCATGAAGATGTCAAAATATCTAAGATTTTTTCGATTTTCAGTTTTGAATTAACTTCGATGGAAGGTAAGGACCATAAATTTGTGCATAATCGGTTGGGGATTAACTTTAGAAGACTTCGGGTGTTTTAATGATAACCCTGGGTGTGTTAGAAGAATCCGTTGGTGTGACGAAAGTGACCGCTTTAGAATAGTTAAAAGGTTTGTTGTAAACAACTTTTTCTAATTTTGATCGACTCTCGTCTCCTGCATCTAATTCCTCTTGACGATGATATTCAACAACATTCATAACAGAATTATAAACTTTATATTCTGCCTTGGAAACTGATTTGGTTTGAATGCTTTTGTGGAAAGCTTAGGTTTGTGTCGGCAAGATTGGTCCATATCCATTTGGATTGGGTTTTAAAGTAAACTTTTCAATGGCTGTGACCGACTTCGCCATGTTTGTAAACAACAGTTTTAAACTCTTTAAGTTTGTTTTGCAAGCGATGATTTCTTCAAGATGATCATCTATTCGTTTCGTTGAATGCTTTTGTATCAGGACTGTTTTTGACAAGTTAACCTCATCTTAGCTTTTGATTTTCCAAGGTGAGGCGTTAATTTGCTTTTTATGTTCATGTTTCATTGTTCTATTTGAACAACAAAGCATTCTTGAGCGGCTAGATCGCATCTATCTTTCTAAATATTTTTCATTTTGATAAGATTTGGCAAAGGTCGTTTCAAAACCGTTTTCCGCGTTTTCTTGAGTTTTGAAAAAGTTAGGTTGCTTTTGTAAACATTCAAAATCCTTGGTTAACAGTGCATTTTTGCATTTCAAGTTCTGATTAATGGCACGACATTCTTCCACTATGGTTTGTTGGTCTTGTATTAAACGAGCAAAATCTGGATGAGGCAAAAGTTTGGCGTGTTCAACGTGAGTCTCAACATGATCATTACGGAGATCCTCAAGTATGACCACGGAGTCTATTTGATTATCAAGGAAGCCGCTTGGTCATCTTGATCGTCAAATATAACTACGGGTCTAGTTGAAAATTGTGAATGAGATGTGGATGACTCATTTTGAACATTGAGCCTTGATGGGATCTCGGATGTTGGCGAGATATGGATCGAGATAAATATGGTTTGTTCGGTTTACGAGACAAGCCATCGGTGTCATACACGGGCATGTGTCACATGTGTAACTCTGCATATTAGCCATCAACATAACAGTTGCATTGGCCTCAAGTCCTCCATATCATCATAAGTCGGCATTTGCCATAAAGCTCGCTCTTTGTGCATTAGAGTTCCACCCGCCTTCATCCTTAAGAGCCAAAGAAGAGCCTCTTTGAAATAAGCACGCCATAGTCCTTGGCTTTGGGCATGCATTAGCCAGTGTCCTTCTCATTGCGGTTTGTAGCATCGAAGACCATTCAACCCATGCGAGCATTTCCTTGTTCCACCACTGGAGCTCGATTTTTATTCCTACCCACAACATTAAACCCTTGACCACTTGCCCATCGGCGACCATAACCACGATTCTGAACTTCAACTCGTCCATTGTTTACAACGGCTTGATTCCTTGTATTAGATGAGGAGCGAATACGGTTGTTAGATTTGTTGGTATAACGGCTAAAGGCATTAGCAATCATAGCAAATCCTTGTTGCAATGCTTGACGGATCGGTTCCTCATTATGAAGTGCTTGATCATTGTTGTTGTGGGACCAATGATTTTGTTGAGGATGATGATGTGATTGATCGTTTGGTGGGTTTGAAGCACTTGGTTGAGTTCTTTGGTTGAGAGAATAATTTTGTTGAGCATATAAGGCAAGTTGTTGATTTTCCGGATGTGTGGGTGAAGCAATTTGAGCACGGAGAATCCTTTCCTATCAACTTCCTTTTCATGAGGCTTCAAGTAATCGTACAACAATCCGTAGGTAGACTGATGCATGTTTTTAGCTTGGCGGAGAAAAATGACATACTTCTCCCATTCAGGACCAAGACTACTTAGGAACTTAGTATTCACCGCAATTCTTGGCATGTGGATGTTGTGTTTATCCAAATCATTGATGATGTCTCGGTGATGATAGGACTCGAGTGTCTCTCCCGGTTCAATCATGAAGTGTTCATAAGCCAAGTAAATTTTGGATTCCAAATCTTCCCGATTGAGTATTGATCCTTCCATAAGAAGACGAATATGATCCCACATTTTCTTTGCAGTCTTTTGAGCATCAACACTATGAAGAATTAGGTTTGGTAATCCTAAGAGGATATATTCCATTGCAAGCTCATCGGCTTCATAGTGTAGAAGTTCTTGAGGATTCAAGTGCGCAATGATGCAATATTCGTTTGTTCATCTCTTGGTGGAATGGCATTTGGATCTCCGGGTACAATGGCAGTAGGCATCTCAAAAGGACCTTCCAAGATAACCTTTTTTAAGAACTTTCCATGTGGCTTCTTTAGACAACAAAATCTAAAGAACCTTATTACCCATTGATCGTAGTTTCTGGGTGAGCATTGGAGGTCTATCAAGTGAACCAAACCTCATGAATTGATTGTTGGTGCTAAAGTTTCAAACATCTTTGCAAACCAAGTGGGTTCCCTCATAGTGATCCTTGATGGATGTTGATTAAAGTCATTTTTGTACGGTTGAGCTTGAAGACTTTGTGGTGGTTGAACCATTTGAGGTTGTGGATTTGTAGCAAGTTGTGGAGTATGTTGTTGATTAAATTGTTGTTGATAAATTGCTTGTTGTTGATTCCATTGTTGATGTTGTGGAGTTAGTTGTTGTTGACGTTGAGGATGAGGATAAGTGTAAGGGAAATAGTTAGAGTATGGTGGTTGTGACATGTTAATAAACTTGTGTTGGTAAAAATGGATCTTTGTAGTCGAATGAACCTTTGTAGATGAAGTATCCTTAGGCGTAGAAATAACCAAGAACCAAGTAGTACTTATGCGTAAAACACCAAAATTGGCGTAACAATAAGGAGTTACGCGTAGGTTTTAGCTACTGGCGTAAGAGGAGAAAAGGCTAAAGTTATGCATAGACAACAAAGTTGAAGTAGAAACTTAGGCGTGGGATTGCTTATCGTAAGACAAGGCTTAGGCATAAGAAAATCTTATGCGTAGGATTTCTACGCGTAAAGTTGAGCTTACTGCGTAATAGGGTTTTATCCCAAATGATCTTTACACTATCACAAAGGCAAAAGATATCCAAAGTCGGCGATTTTCAGACTTATCAAGTAAGAAAACACGGAATAAACCACGTGAAGATCAAACCAAGGATAATCTTACGCCATAATTTTAGGGTTTCAATACGGCAAGGATTACTCGTAATTTTGATTTTGCCCAAAGATGTTTCTAAACCGTTTTGTTTGATGAGATAGCTTCAATAACACCAAAATAACACAAAAGTGTGAGACTTGAAGATCCAAAGCACTCAAAAGCGATTGTAGGACAAACCCTTGCGAATAAAAACTAGTTCAAAAACAATGATCCACGCATAAAGTTTGAAACTTTTTGTCAAAACAAGTATTTTAACACCTTAAAACGTTGAAAGTACAAGAATCTTGGATTAAAAATGTAAAACCAAGTTTGAAGAGCGTACCAAAGATCACGTTATCTTTGGCGTATAACCAAAATCAAAAACTTCAAAACAAAAGTGTGCACCCAACTATTTGGCGATTGATACCAATTTGTTAGGTCACAGGTTTACAACACAAGCTTAATAGAAAGATAGAGACGATTGAACAAGATATCACACACACAGAGATAATATGACCGGTTATCAAATTGAGTGTTTGTGAAAAAATAACGAACAACCAACCTTCAAATGAAGGTTTACAAAGGTATATAGGAGGAAGCTAGGGCACTTCCTAGTTCCCTTCTATCCTTATTGGGCTAGGCCTAGGCTTATGGGCCTTCTACATAAGCCTAAGGCTAATAACAAACATAAAGGCCATAATAAGCTAACTATTACATATGAGTAACTAACACTTGAATAAGGATTAGGAGTGATTCCAACAGTAGATCAACCAACTAATGTTCCCATAATTCCCTCTATAGGAGTAGTCAGTGACATTAAAGCAAGCGGGTCAAAGCATCCAGGAAATACCAAGCAAGATAGGACCTCGCAAGCTAAGAATGTGCATTGGAAGAGAGTAGAAGACCAACCTAGGAACTTTAAGTTTGTGTTAAATAAAACAAATTGTGTTGATTCTAGTATTAGCCATGAAATCTTGTAATTAATTAGATTCTAATACTATTTGCAAACCATGTAATGATGTACGTTTGAATTCATTGCTTATCATGAATGTGGTGTGAATGTTTTGTCTAATCTTTGTCAAATGCCCAGTTAAAATTGTTAATGTTCAAAATCATGCTAAGAAGGCTAAAAGGCAAAGACGAAAGAAAGTTAGAAAACAATTGGAAACCCGCGGAAGAACTTTTAGTAAGATAGGTTATCAATGGATACCTTTTGGCCATAAGGATAATCAGTTTTGCCCTCAACCGGCTAAGACAATGCCCACTAGAAAATGGATGCCTCTTGGTAGAACTATCCCTTTAAGAAGTGAACATACTTTAAATAGGTCAAATCAGGACACCCACTTTGCATCTATTCCTAATGATTCCATTGCTTCTAGTTATATGGGTGTTTCTATTTACGATGTGGGTGTTCCAATCATTGTAACTAACCAAATGGAACCCATTCTTGCATGGGGATCCCAATTATCGATTATCCATTCTTATGCGTGTTCAACTGCAGATCGTTCAAATCGATTCGTGGTACTTGGACTCAGTACGTTCCCATATTTGGAGACGGTCGTGGCTCATGAACCTTGAGAGTAAATTCGCCGGAATTTGTTTGATTTGGGAACGCGACCATTTTGGAGCAATTATGGGTTATGGTGATTATGTAGTTGGCAAAAGTGTAATCTTCAAGGTATATTATGTGGAAGGTCTTGGTCATAATTTGTTCTCTGTTGGTCAATTATGTGATCCGATCTAGAGGTGGCCTTTAGAAAACATACTTGCTTAGTTAGAGAACTTGATGGTGTGGAATTATTAAGAGGTACTCGTGGTTCTAACCTATACACCATCTCTATCGAAGACATGATAAAGTCTTCTCCAATCCTTCTTTGTCAAAGGCTTCTAAAACTAAGTCATGGTTATATCGTCGTCTCAATCACTTGAACGGCACCATTAATAACCTTTCGAGAAAAGGATCTTGTGAGAGGATTACCCAGTTAAAATATGAAAAGATAATCTTTGTTCACTTGCCAATTGGGTAAAAAGCGAAATATGCCCATACCAAAACCCACAAATTCAGTAGTGGAAGTTCTTCATACCCTTCATATGGATCATCTGCGGACCAATGAGAGTTCAAAGCGATAAATGGGAAGAAATACATTCTAGTAGTTTTTGATGACTACACTCGATTTACTTGGGTAAAGTTTTTGAGGACAAAGGATGAAACTCGGATGTCATCATCAAACTAATCAAATAGCGAGGTTCGACTCAACAATCAATCAATTGTTTGAACAGAAAATGGCACAAAGTTTGTTAACAAGGACTTAATTGATTTTATGAAGTGTTGGAATCGGTCATCAAAGAAGTGTTCCACGAACTCCTCAACAGAATGGTGTAGTTGAAAGACGCAATCGAACTCTTGTGGAAGCCGCAAGAACAATGCTAATTTATTCAAAGGTTCCAATGTTTTTATAGGCTGAAGCCATTGCCCTTTGCACCAACATCTCTCTATACACACTTCTCATGGAAAAACTCCATATGAACTTGTTCATAAAGCGTAAACGATCTCTCCTACCTTCGTGTGTTTGGTGCTTTGTGCTATCCAACGAATGGCGGTCAAGACTTAGGTAAATTAAGAGCAAGAGCAGATATTGGAGTTTTTGTTGGTTATGCACCAAACAAGAAGGTTACGAATCTTCAACAAGAGAACCGAAATATCATGGAAACAATTCACGTTACGTTGATGGCTGACGGTCAAATGGCTCTGGACAATCCAGTTCTGGACCCGCACTTCAAAACAGTCCCATTGGTTCATCCCTGTACCAAACTCATTTCCAGCAACTCCATATGTACCTCCATCTGAAGATGATTTAAAGAAATTGTTTGATCCTATGTTTGATGAACATTATGAGCCAAATCGATGTAATGTCAATTCCATCAGCAGGCTGCTCCTATCCTGTGAATGAAGTCAACCCTTCAGTATCAATATCATTAAGTGAAGCGCTGCTGCTGATCACTCTGTCTCATCAACAAATCATCAATCATCAAATGTACATCATGGAATTGTTTATGGCATCAATGATGAGTTTCCCTTTGCTACTCTCGAAGATGCTCCATTTGAAAATATCTTTGCTCTGAATCATCATCGAACCATCTTCATGCGGAGACATCGACTCTGCTACTTCAGTTCCACAACAACAACCACATGAACACCTCAGAAAATGGACACATGATCATCCATTGGACAACATCATTGGAAACCCTTCTCGTCCAATATCCACTCGGAAACAACTTGCAACCGATGCCTTATGGTGCTTCTTCAACTCCGTACTCTCTAAGATCAAACCAAAAGATGTTAAAACCGCCATGAATGAAGGCAGCTGGTTCAATGCCATGCAAGAAGAAATTCATGAGTTCGATCGACTTGATATATGGGAATTAGTACTACTCAGACGTGCCATGATCATTGCTCTAAAGTGGATCTTCAAAGTTAAACTTGATGAGCATGGTGATGTTTTAAAGAACAAGGCTCGATTGGTTGCAAAATGATATCAGAAGAGGGTATTGACTTTGAAGAATCATTTGCTCCATTTGCTCGTATTGAGGCAATCAGAATCTTCTTGGCTAATGCTGCTAGCAAGAATATGGTCGTTATATCAAATGGATGTAAAAAAGCCTTTCTTAATGGTGATTTGAAAGAGGTGGTTTCGTCGGCCGACAGAGGGTTTGTGAATCCGAGCATCCTACGCATGTCTATCGCTTGAAAAAGGCCCTTTCGGTTTAAAGCAAGCTCTAGGCATGGTATGATACGTATCAAGTTTCTTCTATCTGGATTCGGCAAAGGAGCGATTGATCCGACATTGTTCACCAGGAAGTCGGGCAAACATTTAATTCATGTTCAAATTTATGTTGATGATATTATCTTTGCCTCGACCGACCCCAATGAATGTGATCGTTTTTCAAATGAAATGGGTTCCAAATTTCAAATGTCAATGATGGGACAAGTGTCATTTTTCTTGGGATTACAAATTTCACAAAGTCCCGGAGGCATTTTATAAATCAATCTAAATATGCAAATGAGATTTTAAAGAAATTTAGATTTGTTTCATGTGACGTTGACACTACTCATGATTGAGCGTACTAAGCGGATGAGGACCACTCAGGGATCATGGTAGATCAAACGAAATATCGTAGTATGATTGGATCCCTGGTGTACCTCACAGCTAGCAAACTAGACATCTTGTTCGCTGTGTGCATGTGTGCTAGATATCAGGCTAAGCCTACTAAAAAGCACCTTGAACCGGTTAAACGGGTCTTTCGGTATCTCCAAGGAACCATCAATATGGGACTTTGGTACCCGAAGGACACCAATATGTCACTAACGACCTATGCAGAGATCTTTGATCATGCATGATGTCAAGATACCGTCGAAGTACTTGAGGAGTGCTCGATTTTGGGTGATAAGCTTGTGAGTTGGTCTTCAAAGAAGCAAATGAGTACTTCTATTTCCTCTCAGGTGAATACATAGCCATGTCATCTTGTTGTGCTCAAATCCTTTGGATGAGATCCAATTATCTGACTATGGCTTTGAATTCAACAAAATCCCTATGTCTTTGTGATAATAAAGTGCTATTGCTCTCTCATGCAACAACGTTCAACATTCAAGAGCAAAGCACATCGATATTCGACATCATTTCATCCGGGAGCAAGTGGAAAATGGTGTAGTGGAACTCTATTTTGTGGTCGAATACCAGTTAGCGAGACATCTTCACCAAAGCTCTTCCAGAGAACGTTTTGAGTTTATTCTTCCGACTTGGCTTGAAAAGCCTTCAACGAAAACACTCAAACGTCTTGGGAGGAAGGCGAGTAAAGGTCTTTCTTCATCCATCTCGTTGTATATATTTATTCAAAAAGCAAAATACAAAATTATAAAACCAACAAAAAGCAAATAGAAAAATATAAAACTTTCAAAAAATCCATAAAAATTTGAAAAACTCGAAAAATCTCAAAAATTATTGTCTTTTTGTCATGTTTTTTTTTCGATTCGATAATATCTATGGTCTTTGTGATGTCATTCAAAGGCTGCCCCGCCAAGACACCAAGGTCTCAAAATTAGTTATGTTGAAATAGCCAGCACATGCAAGTATAGCAAAAAAAGCAAATGGCAGCCATGGCTAATCATGATCATAAAATTTATAAAGACCAATAAGCATCATCATTGTATGTATGTATGTATGTATTGGACATTAAGCAAGTAAAACATCGAGAAACTATCCTAATCATATTACCAATAGCTGCAAGAGCTATCCCTTTCCATAATTAAATAGCAAACACCATCTAAGTGATCACTCGGCATGACTGTAAACATAACAGTTTACATGGCCAGGACACGGTTGCGCTCAACTTTTAGGTTCGATATTAGGCGTGCACACTCGGTCACACACAACATAACATCGTCCCATTACTTTTTTGGGCCAGCTTAAAGCCACAGCTCAAGCCATCAAACAGAAGCTATGAGATAAATATAGCAACTTATCCAATGGAGATAGGGCTGAACATGTACCAAATAATATTTTCAGGTATAGAAACCACGGTAAATGTTAGATTTTTATAATTTATAATATAATTATAATTTGACAAACAAAAATTATCCCAACCTACAACCCATGATCCTAGCATATTTATAATCTATAACATTTACCATGGTTGCTCGTATACAAAAAAATGGCTACCCGCCATGACTGCAAACATAACAGTTTATCTGGCCAAGATACGGCCGCGCTCAACTTTTAGGTCCCATATTAGGCGCGCCCGTTTCGTCACACACAAAATAACGGCACACCATAAGTAAACTCATAACCTTTTATCGAACCGTCATGCTTGCAAATACCACCACTCGGGTACCACGTCATAAGCATTGATCATTATTTCATCAATGAAAAGTATTCCAAATACATTATAAGAATATAACATTTATCGTGGTTTATAATGTGCACAACTTTGCAACCCTTTTTCGTAACCAAATACCAAACACTATAAAAGTAGTCACCCGCCATGGCTGCAAACATAACAGTTTACCTGGCCAAGATACCGGGTGCACTAAACTTTTAGGTTCCATATTAGGCATGCATATTAGTTCACACAAAATATGACAGCGAATACCGAACACTACAAAAGCGTTCACTCGCCATGGCAACAAACATAACAGTTTACCTAGCCAAGATACGGGCGCACTCAACTTTTAGGTTCCATATTAGGCGTGCACGTTTGTTCACACACAACATAACAGCAAATAGCGAACACTATAAAAGCGTCACCCGCAATGGCTGCAAACATAACAGTTTGCCTGGCCAAGATACGGGTGCATTCAACTTTTAGGTTCCATATTAGGTCCACGTTTGTTTACACACAACATAATATCTCACAGAGGAGATGCTTGAAAAAAGCATACCATATTTTTTCCTGAAAGTCATGAGCTATAAAATTACAAACAGTATATATGCAGATCTAACATCAAGATACATTTCACACAATCTAAAAATTTACATCAATCACCTATACATGTAGCGGATATACAGATCTAACATCAAGTAGATGAAGATAATAAAAGTGAGCTACAAAACCCTAGATCTAGAATATAACATAATAAAAATAACAGATCCTTACCTTAAAAATAGGGTTTTACTATAGTAGTGACATATGTTAGGAATTAGAAATTCCAGGCATTAAAGAGTCGGTCACCCCAAGTATATATATTCGTTAGAAAGCTCGTAGTCGTAGTTATTTAATGTTAAGTAGTAGTTAGTTAAGTAACACCGAGTAGGAGGACGGGGTCTTTACCTTTATGCACGATCCATTGCCTTGTTGTGTGGAGTTTTATTGTAAGACTATAAATACTCTCTACCTCCCAAGGTAGAGAGTTGGAGCTCATATTAAGATTTTTCTTTCTCTCACTAAGTTCCCTAAACCTCTAACTTTCTCTCTCTAAAAACCATCTTATCACGCTTGTGATTATGGTTTAGTGTGTTTGTGAAATCTAATATGTAACAATTGGTATCAAGAGCCATGGTTAGATCATCTCTTACATATCTTTGGATTTCTAGTGGTTTTTTAGGTGGTTTTTGCGTTTGAAAAAGTTTAGTGGTTTTTGCATCATTTGGTTGATTTTTGGTGTTAAAGTTTAGATTTTGATTGTACTTTTGTGTTTAGAATCATCACAAGTGTTTAGGTTTTGATTTAGAAGGCTTGAATCATCGTGGTTGGATTGTTTTTGGGTTGAAAAGTGGTGTTTATGTGTTTTTCATGCTAGCGACTTGAGCCACGGATAAGTTTTCTTAGTAGCGACTTGCTTTGCAATTTGGTAGCGAGTTGTTGTTAAAGGAATTAGCAAGTTGGGTTAGCGACTTGTCTATTGAGACAAGCCGACAAAAAGTACACTTAGTGGATTCTCCACTACGGGTAGCGACTTGGTGTAAGTTAGCGAATTGTACTTTATATTGTTAGCGATTTGGTGTTAGCGAGTTGGTACCTAGCGAGTTGCTATTGAGCGACTTGACAAATTAGCGACTTAGTTCTTAGCGACTTCTTTGTCAAAATTTTTGCTAGCAACTTGGAGCTTAGCGAGTTGTTACTTAGCGACTTGGGATTATAGCGACTTGTTACTTAGCGACTTGGTTCAAGGTTTTCTAGCGACCCAGGTGATTGCTTAATACGGTTTTCTCTTGATTCAGTAAAATCCGAGAAAGAATCTATTTCGGTTTAATCAGAGAGTTATAAAATCCCGTGTATCTGTTAACATGTCTACCAACGTTCTACTATTATCTCCACCGTTCAGGATGTTCAAGCAGATGGTTCGGATACTCGTCCACCATGCTTGACCGGCTGACTATGACTCTTGGGCTCAAAGAATCAGATTATCTTGTCTTGGAAAGGAAAATGGGGTCAACATTCTCAAATCGATTGATGAAGGACCATATCGGGTTGAGACTACAAGAGACATAATTGATCTGATTTGAAGATGGTACATGATTTCTGGAATGGATAGACCAAAGATGTATGATGAGCTCAATGATAAGGAGAAGAAGAGATTCGATCTTGAATCTCGGGGCTAACATCATATTGCAAGGTCTTCCAAAAGACATATACAAGCTTATCAACCACAACACTGAAGCAAAGGCGGTATGGGATAATGTTAAGATGCTTCTCTTAGTTGAAATTAACTATGGAAGACGAGAGAATCTCAAGTCTATGATGAATTTGAGCACTTCAAGATGAAACAGGATGAGAGTGTCTATGGGTATTACGTGAGATTCCACAAGCTTGTTAATGACATGAGGAACATCAGAATGACAATGCCTAACATTCAGCTAAACTCAAAGTTTGTAAACAACATGAATCCTGAATGGCACAAGTTTGTCACTTCTGTGAAGCTCACTAAAGGGTTGAAGAATACGAATTATGAGCAACTGTATGCCTTCCTTCTTCAGAATGAGAGACATGCCATGTTTGAAAAGAGGATTCTTGAACAATTCAAAACAAATCCAGGAGAGACAAGCTCATCTAATGATTCAACCGCTTACTCAAACATTGGGATTACCACTAAAGCTTCACAAGTTATACCCATGGGTGATGGAGCTCATAAACTCATTCGATCAATGTTCAAACAAGTCGTCTGATGCATCGTAGGAAACTTCATTAGTCAACTAGCCCTCATGATCAGTCAAAACATGAACACTCTCCCACACACCAACAACAACCTCAGAACAGCATCCAATCCACACAATCATGCTACTGTCAGAGATGGGAAGGTTATGGTGCCTCCAGTCAAGAAAGGATACGATCAGAGAAGGGGTGGAGGCTATGGAGGAAATCAGAATCGGGGAAGGAATGGAAATCAGGGACAAGTCAAGACAGTCAAGTGTTACAATTGTGGTGGTGAGGACACATTGCAAGGAATTGCACATCTCCAAACGTCCTCAGAATCTGAATACTTAGGGATAAGATGTTGCTAGTGCAAGCTCAGGACAATGGAGCAACCTTGGATGAAGAGGCTGATGTTTCTTCTGAAGAATGCTAAGACATATGATGCAGATGTGGATGAGCGACCTATTCAGGATTGTTCACAATCATCAAATGCCTTTCAAGTCGTGACATGATGCATCGACTCGATGTTGATGATGGACCCTCTGCACAAACAATTTTCATGGCTAGCATTTCTCCAATGGTCTCTCTAAGGTCTCTACCACAAGGCTGGACCATCCAAAGACAAAATCATCTCAGAGGTATTAAAATTATATGATGAAGTTGATGTGCAAAAGATACATAATGAAATACAATCAACTGAAATCATTGAGTCAGATATTGAAAACATGGGTAATATCAATGTTGTCCCATATGATCAATATGTGAAACAAAGTGAAAGTGTGATTGTATCAAGTGATGTATCTCCTGCAGTCAATGATGATTTTGTCTGTGATGAATACTTGCACTGTGCCCCTGAGATTGTTATCTCTGAACTTAATGCCTATAAAAAACGAGTTGCCATTTATGAACAACGTGCTAAGTTTGAGCTAAATACTCGTGACTGGGAGTTGGAAAACCAAATGCGCAATTATTAGAAAAGTAATTTTAGAGAAGAAGTGTTAAAACAAGAGTTAAATTCCTTACAAGAAAAACTTTCAAAAACCGCTAAGCAAAAACAAGAACTTCAAGAAAATGTTAAAGTGCTTAAGCAGGAATTTCATACAAAGGAATCAAAACTTTTGAATGATTTTCTAATCTAAAAACTTTGAAGAACAAACTTGAAAATAAGTTGTGTCAAAGGAACACCATTCAGTACCCATGATCACTAAGCATAGAGTCTTAAGCGATAAGCATAGTGATGAGTGTCTAAATACTCATCATTTTTGTACCATTTAAACTGCAAAAACATCTGAAAACACTCAGAAATGCATCAAAATGATAAAAATATCACAAATAAGTGTTTTATGTGTTTTAATTGCAAAAATATCAAAATCAGATGAAAAACATATCAAGTTTGCATAATTGGCAATTTTAGTCCCCCAAGTTTAAAAAGTTGTCAAATCTAGTCCCTGGAATCTAAAAATATGGAGTTTTATCATTCAAGGTCCCTCAACTTTACAAAAGTGTCAAAATTGGTCCTTGGATATTTAAAAATGGAAAATAATCAAATATGGTCCTTGTACTATTAAAGATTGGCAAATTTGGTCCTTTTGATAAGTTTGGAAAAAGTACAGTTTTGGTCCTTCAAAAATCCAGAAATTACAACTTTGGTCCTTGTTATAATTCAAAACCAAATGGACCCTTTTTGTATTTTTACCCCAGCCAAAACAAAAGACCCCCTGTCAAAACACTTGACCCCTCCCATTTTGAACCCCCTACTTATTAATATCTCGGTCAAAAAGTCAAAACGCGCCAAAACCATGTCTACTGTTCATCTCCCTCTTCCACGCCTGCAATCCCAAAACCAGGTGGTTTTCCCCACCTCTCCACCTCACCACCACTGTATACACTTGTCTAACAACTCCCCTCCACCTCCACATCTTCCCAAATTGCATTAAATGCAATAAACACCTTTCAAACACCTGCTGCCAAAACTACAAATGGACGATTATGATGATTTAGAGAGATTCAATGGCCAAGATGAGCTGGGAAAGATTCAGAGATGTCAACAAGTCTCTAAAAGATCATTATAAAGAGGAATGGAGCAATGTAGAAGAATATCAAGTGTAATTTTAGTTTATTTATGTCGAACTAGTTAATTTTAAATTTCCAGTGTTATTTAAAGCTTTCAAGTACTATTTCAAGTATTCTCAGTGTAATTTAAATCTTTTTCAATAAGTAATTTCAGTGTTTAAGTTCCAATTTCAGTTTATGCAATTTCAAGTTCAAAAATTCTCATATGTTCTAATGTTGTTATTAGTTGTTGCTGTGGACTTATAAGATCACATAAGCTCCTATATAGCTTGTGTGAGCTATTAGAAACCTTAAAATTCAGTTTAGAAGCAAAAATTCATAAAAATCAAGAAAAATTAGTTAAAAATCAAAAATCCTTGAAGATGGTGCAAAAGACTGAAGCAGGGTAATCTCTGGAATTCTCTTGGGTTAGAAGCTTTGTGGAAAGCTATTAGGAGTATTCTTAGTCCTTGGTTCATGGTCTTTGGCTGGAAAACAGTTGTAAGCTTTTTCTAAGAATTTTTGCATTTCACTGTATAAGTAGTTTAAAGCTTTAATCTTGGTAAGTTTATGTTTCTTAGTTATAGTTTAGTAAAAATAAACATTAAAACATGTTGCTTGCTATTTAGAATTGGTATTTATTTTGAAATCTCATTTTCACATCTATAATAGCATAATTGTTAATCTTGAGTCCTTTGTTGTTACCACTGTTGTTTCATGCTAATTTAGACTTATTAAGTGATAATATAAGCTTGAATAGAAGGTTTCATGGTATTAATCCTTGGAATCCTTTAAAAAGCTTCAAAACTGCCTCTTAAAGGGGTGTTTGGTTTTCTTTGTGTAAACTGGTTAGAAGGTTGTTCATGTTATTGTTCTTAGTGGTTTCATGTCATATTAGTCCAATTTAGCTCAGTCAAAGTATAAAACATAGTCCTTATTTGTTTGAAAGTCAAAATCACCTTAAATTTGTCTTAAGTTCATAAGCATTAGGATTTTTAAATACAAATTTCATCAAAGTAGCTTGTAACTTGGTACCCTAGCCTAAAACCATCTTATTTCAGCTTAATATAACATAATTAGTGAGTAGAGTTGATTCAAATTTCATAAAAGTCAACTTATTAGTTTATCTTAAAAAGTCAAATTTCAGTATTGCAGTTTTTTATTAAACTTTATAATTTTAGTGTGTGCTCAATATTAAGATTTAGCTTATATGCTTTTGGGATATTAAAGTTCAGCTGCTCAACTTAATTAGAAAAATATTAGTTTACTTTTAATTAGCTTATAAAGTGCTTATTACTTAGCTTCTTTTGACACCTTTTTCAAAATAGTGTCCTGTGCACAAGTGAACTGGTCTTTTTCACAAGCTCATAAAAAGCTTGTTATTGAACCCTAGCTTGTGAATTTTAGGTTTTTGTGTAGCTAACCTAGCCATCTCAAAGTTCCAATCTTAGTTTTCCATTTTGTAGCTTATTTGCTAGGGCTGCTAGTAGTTTTAATTTGTCCATGTGCTGTAAAAACGAGTACCCAGTGAATTACAAGCTTTTTCACAAGCTTGCCACAAGCTCATTAGTTAACCATAGAGTGTGAGCTTGGACTTTTTGGATAGACCACCAACCCAGCTTGTTGACTCAGTCTTTGTTTTGAGCTTTTGAGCTTATTTCACTAGCTTAATCTTGTCTACAAGTTCTGTGTAGGACTGTTTGGGTAGTAGGATTATCATAAGTGCTTATTTGCTTATTAGAGCTTTTCAGTGTGATTACTTGTGTCTTTTAGCTTATTTAGTAGCTTTAGCTTGTTGGTAGCTTATTTCACCTTTGGTTCCATCTTGTAAGCTTATTTGAGCTTGAAAAATCCAAAATAAGCTTATAAGCTCACTGATGAGCTCATAAGCTTATTCGAGCTTATTTTAAGTTCTAAAAAGTTTGTCTTTTTAAAAGTTGTTTATATTTAGTAGCTTAATTAGTTTTAAAAAGAAAAAGTCCAAAAAAATAATATTTTGCAAAAAGTCATTGCTGGGATTCGAACCCTGGCCACCCAGCTCACCACACACACACACTACCATCTGCCCTTGGGTCTTTGACTGGTTGTATCTTGCATCATTTAATACATAACCCGTTTTTGTTCTTTTAGCTTATTCGAATAACTTAGCTTATTTACAGCTTATTTAAACTAGCTTTTACAACTTTTGTATTTTTCTTATCTTTGTATTAGTATAAAGTATTTTATAAAAAAGTTTCAGAATTTTCTAAATAGTTTTAGTATTTTTAATCATTTAATTAGTCTAAAATAGTATTTAATTCATAATAAAAAATACAAAAGTCAAAAAAATATAAATCTTTTTTCTAAAATTTTCTTTTGTCATATAGTAAGTAAGAAAATTGTTTTTACAATCGTAGGACTTTTATTTTACAAATTTTACGTTTTACTTACCTTCAGCGTAATTTTTATACATAACGCGTTTCATTTTAAGTCACGTTTTAGGTAATTTAAGTTTACGTTTTAATTAAAATAGTTTATTTAAGTTATTTTGTTTTATAAATCAAGAAAAACATCATTGTAAAAATAGTGATAGCGTTTATTTAATATATTTTAGCTTTTTAATTTTCTTTAATTTGCATTTAAGCCCTTGTAATTTACAAACTTTCTCTTTAGGTGTAATTATCATTCACAATCCTTACTGATCACTATCCTTAGTGATTATTCGACGTCTGAAGTGTTAAACACCATTAATCCTCCGTGGGACTTAACGACCTGTGGAAACACTATACTCTCCAAATCTAAATTGTATTATTTCTGAGCTGTTTGAAGTTTATTACGGTTGACCATTCACAAGTGGTTAGCTTGTGTGATAAAACTTGACGGTTCCGCACCAATCAAATTTTGGCGCCGTTGCTGGGGAAGCTTTCGCGTGTTTTAAGCATTCTCAGACCCGTACTTGCACATATACCACCTTTTGTAAACAGTTTTTTTTAAGTTATCAAAAAGTCATTAACACTTTTCTTAAAGTGTTAACAACACCAAACAAAATATAAAACAACAAAACAATCGTAACGTTTTCTAGCTTATGTTTCCTTTAAGGTGATTCTTAAAGAGATACGATTTGGTTAAACGAGACGATATCAAAAATATTTTCCAAAAGTTTTAAACCATCAAAGACAAATCCATACACGTCTTTTGGTGGTACTTAATAAATACATAAAATCAACCAATCAAAAGGCAGTTACACCTACCAACTGGCGGTGTGACCATTAATAAGTTCCCGAACAAAAGATTTAAAACTTACCTTTGTGTCCTTGTGATTTGGTGTACCTTTTTCAAAAAAGCCATTTCATTTGTGATTATTGGTTAAGTTCACTTGTCGTTTTGCCTCGCATTTGTTTTGAAAATTGATTTTTAAACTTAGTGCATGCGCACTCGTTCTTCCAGCTCTACAAGTCCACTTTCTGAGCTTGCAAATTGATGAGTGCGTATTCACTCATCATTTTTGGTCAAATCTGAGTACAACATTTAAAACACTACGAAATGCATCAAAAATCGAAAATATCCCAAAATTGTGTTTTATATGTTTAGATGCAAATGTTTAAAATTAGATGAAAAAACAACAAAGTTTGCATAATTGGCGTTTCATCCCAAACTTAAAATGGCAACTTTAGTCCCTGGAATTTCTAAGATTGACAGAATTTACCCCTGGACATTTTAAATTGGAAAATTAACATTTTTAGTCCTTTGGTAATTCTTGCTTGTCAAAATTGGTCATTTGGAAAATTTTTGAAAAATTACAATTTCAGTCCTTTAAGTTTCACAAATGACATATTTGGTCCTTGGATTATTGGTGATGGTCAAGTTTAGCCCTTGGGTTACATTTTCAGAATTACACATGAGGTCCCTGGATTTTCAGATTGTGCAACTTTGATCCCTAAAATACACCTTGGACTACACTTTTTATCCTACACCAAATAACTAAACCCTTAAACCCATTAGTCCAAATACCATTTAAGCCCAAATACAACCCGGTCAACCCACCCAATCCAACCCTACCCAGTGTTTAACACCCCACCTCTGTCTTTCTTCCCCATTTTCCCGCCCAAGAAAACAATCCCCACAGAACCCTAGAAACCCTCAAGCATCTCTTTTCCCCTTTCTCTCTTCTCAAAACACTCACCCTCTTTTACCCAAATCCTCAAAACCCAAACACTCCACCACCCTCTTTACCCGGATTTTCCCAAAACCCAAACCCACTACTAATTTCCCCCTCCTCCAAGTCAGCAATCCCAGCTTCATAAGACCCCATGGACGGCTCAGATATGTCTCATATGGTACCTACCAATTTGAGGGTCAAGATTGAGCTCAAAAAAAAGCACAAGAGTGAAGAAGTTGAAGACGTTGATGTAGTATAAATAGAATAGCATTGTAAGCCTTTGAAGGCAGTAGGGTTTTAAATTAGAATTCTTAGTTTAATTTATGTTTTAAATTAATTGTAATGTTTTATTTTATGAATGAGAAAAAATTCTCCTACTTGTCTTATTTTCTGCTTATATGCTAATAAGCACTTGAGTGCTTATTAGCTTATCACACTTTATTTTCAGTTCTAAGTATAAACTTTAAGTTATCAAGTAGTTTTGTAAGAGAAAAATCCTAGTAACTTTTAAAAACAAAAATCTGTTTTGTTTAACACCCTGTACAGGGGTGTTTGGCTCATGCTTATTTTGTTGTCTAAAACCTATTCTTACCCATTTTGACTTTCATAGTCAAAGGTATTTTAAGAGTACTAGTTAGTTTTTACAAGTTTTAAACTGATTGGGCAAGTGTTACAAAGTTTGGATAGCCAAAAAAAAAAAGCTACTTCATTTTCTGTCCTGCACCTTTTTACAGCAGCTGCAGCTGCTGTTACAACCCTTTTTTTTAAGCTTATTCTTAATCAAAATCTTTTCAAAATTGTTTTTCTTACATCTTCACATACCACCTCAACATAGATTTAGTTTATCTTCATTTAGGATAGTTTATTTAGCTTAAATTTGCACTAGAAAATCTGCATTTGCCCATTTATTTCTCTGTTACATCAGGTCCCATAGTGCCATTACTACTGTTTTTCTTGATGTCTAATTTGCTTAATAATAGGTCTTAGACTCTGAAATTTGGTGTACTTGGTGTTCCCTAGGTTAGCTTTAAGATAGTATTATTTATAGTGTTGACATAGTGCTTATTGGAGCTTATTTTTAGGCTCAAACAGCCCCCACTAGGACTGTTTAGGACTGCCCTGTGTAACAGCAGCCTGCACCTTTTTTGTTTAGCTTGCTCATTAGCTTATTTAGACTGCTTAGGTGCTTATTAGGTCCTATAGATTAGGTGAGTTAGTTTTTTTTTTTTTTTTTTAGCTTAACTAGTGCTTATTGCTTGCTTATTTAGTTCTCATTTGCCATTTTAACTTAGGACTACCTCAAACTGCTTATGCTTCCTTGCCCACCTAAACTGC